>VUQI01025611.1:0-19493 GCA_015106735.1 Paratilapia polleni | reverse complement strand
TGGTTTATTTTTTGGTGGTCTGGGAACAGACACAGTCTCTACAGGGATGGGGTTTTGGGGGGGTGGCAGGAGGAGAGAAGCTGCAGAAAAGCGTGTAAGACTGCAACTCTGCTTCCTGGTCCCAACTCTGGATAGTCACAATTTGGGGGGTTTAATAAATTCGGCCATATTTCTAGAAATGAGAGCTGCTCCATCCAAAGTGGGATGGATGCCGTCTCTCCTAATAAGACCAGGTTTTCCCCAGAAAGTTTCCCAATTATCTATGAAGCCCACATTGTTTTCTGGACACCACTCAGACAGCCAGCAATTCAGAGAGAACATGTGGCTAAACATGTCACTCCCGGTCCGATTAGGGAGGGGGCCAGAGAAAACTACAGAGTCCGACATTGTTTTGTATGTATATATAAACCATTCTCAAGTGGCCAGGCAGTGACAGGTGAAGCTTTTTTGCACACACAGCATAAAGTTGATGTGGATTTGCATGCATGTGATAGTGGTTTGAATTAGACAAGAAACCTTCATGGCGGAGGCAGCACAAAAACACTTGGCCTTGGTTGCTGAAAAGGAAGATGGATGCCTTGACTGAAATTCTGGAGCAGCTTAAACTCTGGGTGATAACCTCACAAGTTCAAAAAACACTAAGATGTGCTTTATTTCATACTCTGTTCAGTAGTTTATATCAGTCCAAAAACCTTGGGACAATGTATGAAATGTAAATTAAAACAATGCAATTAGTCTCAAATCCTTGATTCCCTCTATTGAATTTAAATAGTGCAAAGACAACATACCAAACATAACATTTGTATTCGTATTACCTTATTGTTATATTTTAAAAATTAATGCTCATTTTGAATTTAATGCTAGCAATATATTCTGACACTGTAAGTGTTTGGGAACTTAGAAGAGCACGTTTTGTAGGTTTCCCCGTTTTTGCTTTATTTCAACTGGACACTTCTGGCCTTCTTTTTTGTTTCATGATGCACCCAGTTTTTTAAAAGGTGACCGGTTGAGATTACAGGCAGGCTAGTTTAGCATCTGTGTCTTTTTTTTAACTTTATGGAAATCCATGCAGAATGTGGATTGACAATGTCTTGCTGAAATGTGCAAAAGACACCCTCTGGACAGCAGCATATGATATCCTGTGCTGACACCATGTTCGTTCATTTCACAGTGTGGGGTGCAATGAACCCTACCCCCTCTAGATGTCACTGGTGATGCTCGATAGATTAATTTTGCTATTGTGGTCACAATAACAAAGTGTGTTTTCCCTTGCAGGACCTATTTCAGTCTAAAGACACCAGGAATGTCCTGTCACGATATATAAAGGTGAGTCATCAGTTTTCTCAAAGTGTTTTCATGCATTTAAATAATCTGGAGTTATTGTTGGTCAATTTGTTCAGTGTTGTCATATTTAATTATAACAATTGTATGATGAACAGGAGTGTGATGACATGAATTTGGGAATTTCCCCAGACAAGTGATGAGGATAATGTAGATGACATGGTTAGTCATCAGTTTCATCATAGTGTTTGGGGGCATTATTTGAAGTGCTGTCATACTTTAATGGAAAAGAGCAGGTCACAAGTAAAACTTGGATGATCTGATGCAGAAACTGTCTCTGTGTACCTTTGAGGAGAAGTCTCACCAAAAGGATGCATAGATACTGAGCCGTGTTGGCGCCGAGTCCATACCGTGAACTCCAGTAGCTCTCTGCTTTCCACTCATCTGATCTTCCTCAATATTTTCAAACCCAACTTGCTTCCTTTTTCCTCTTTTCTGTCATTCGTTTCCTGATTGTAATGATTTGAATAAACTTAAACTGCACTAAAGATACGTATCTTCAATCAAACAATTTGTCACAACAGTTTATCCAGATTATCTTAACCACTTGGCCAGTTTACTTGGCGAGTACAGTCATTGTTGAGAAATATTAACACACTCAACTTCAGACTTCACAGTTGTGTTTCTGGGGACCCAAGTAAGTGCAGTGCTGAGGGATGCCAACTCACTTACACTAACCCTAATTCTAATTTTGACCCTAAAACCAAGTTTTTAGCCTTAAACAGGCTGTTGAAGGAATGTGAAAAAATGAGGACTGGTCAGAAAGTTATAATATTTATAAGATGTCATCACTCAGATGGTCTAAAACAGATAGCTTGTTTAATTACACACTATTAGCATTTTAAAATATTAAATTTCCTTTCTCTGAAGTAGATCAAGGACTTATTAACCTCTTATATGCTTTGGCATTTGATTAGATCAGTGAATGGGGCTTTGCTGGTTAATCTGAGCCAGGCCTTTGCCTTGCTCCCAAAGAGCTCCCAAACTGTGGAGCAGTCTGCCCATTGAGATCAGAATGGCAACTTCTTTATTATTGCTTAAATCTCTTCTTAAAACATTGTTTTTATCAAAAAAGGCTTTTACGTATGTTTAATATGTGGCATTTTTTAATTGCCATCTTGTTTTCTCATTATTTGCCTTATTTTTTTGTGTGTTTGTTTTTTGCATAACTTTTGCTTTGTTTTTAAATACTTTTAGGATGTTTAAATATATTTTCAATTTCTTTGTGGGAATCACTTTGTTACTTTGTTAAGAAAAGTGCTATAATGAATGAAGTTTATTATATTATAGTATTAAATATTTGGGGGGGGGTCTTAATGTTGTGGCTGATCAGTGTTTTTGTGTAAGAATGTTTTTGTCTGATATGTATTTTGTCGATTAAGTTTATGGGTTTTTTTTCCTTCGTCTACAGAGAGAAAGCTGAATATTTCCAGGACCAAACAGGCAGCAGTTGCTCTTTGTACCATCTACAATAAACCGCACAGAAATGTTTATTCCTCGTGCAATGAGGGAAAGGTATCGCCCAAAATGCATTGGTTATACTGCCACCATCTGGCTGTTCGGAGTTATTTTTTTTTTCCACAGTGCTGACAGATTTTGCACGTAGTACAATAAAAAAAAAAAAGTAGTACTGCTGTGGGATTTTGTAAGACGCTTGAATATGTAGTTGTTTGGCTGAAAGGAAAGATTAAGTGAGAACAGGGTGAACTGGAGGCAAGAAAAAAATTAAAGGAAATCCACTTTTCCAATAGGTGGAACATATGATACGAAATCTTTTTGACTTTCAGGCTCTTGTGCTTTCATGGTGACCTGTTCATTAATCACCAACATTAAACCTGAAGTGCATTTGTTAAGAATTTCTACCCAGCGTTTCACAAAGATTATGTCGGACTTTCCAAGCGTCGGAGCTTTCAGGAGTTTTTTTTATGATAGGTGGAACATAAAACAATGCACATGAAGAGACTTGATGGCGATGTTTTGTAATGTAGAATGATTTAAATTCGAGGGTTTTTCCACAGCCAGTCTCCACTGAGAGTAAACAGCTGACAGGAAGCACGACCACTTTCACCGGAAAGGAGGAGGAACTGCTTTTATTATCGCCTGAGAGCTGCTGTAATGGCGGTGTCTCGTCGCTCATCGCAGCAGCAACAACAGCAAAATACCTTACAGTCTCCGCCGAGAAACAGCTCTCTTTCTGGCGCTCCTCCGGCCTCTCCGCCGATGGCTTTGCTGGCCTCGGCCGTCGGACCCTCGGAGAATGAGAGGGAGTGCAGCGGAGGGATTGAGATGGCTCTGGCCTCCCCGGACCTACCAGCCCCGGCCCTAACGAGCAGTGCGAGCTCCACCACCACAACCTCTGGCGGCGGTAGCAGCAGCGTTTCGAGCCCTGGCTCCGGAGCTACCAGCCCCACTGACGGTAGCAGTGGCATCGGCGGGGCGTTCAGGGAGTTGTTCGAGGCCTGTCGTAACGGAGACGTATCCAGAGTAAAGAGACTTGTCGATTCAGTGAATGTAAACGCGAAGGACATGGCTGGTCGAAAATCAACCCCCCTTCATTTCGCTGCGGGTAACGACGAGCTAATGAAGTAGCAGCAGCAGCATCTTGTTATTAGCTTACATACTGTGGGCAGCTAGCTAGATAGTACTGTGTTTTGGTCGATGTGTTTACTGCTAGTGCTGACTTTTTATTGTAATTTGTTTTTCTTATAATTTCAAAGACAACTGGAATTTATGACGTCTAAATTAATAGCTCTCCAACTAGTTTATAAGACATACCATTAACGCTTCTTAAGCGCTAATAATATTTAGCCTGGAAACACAAAACGTCGTCTAATTTAGTTAGGATAACTATATTAGCAAGAACCGCAACAAAACCTAACATTACGTTATGTGTGTTTTGTTAGCGTAAGTTCCCCGAGCCAAAATAAATATAGCAACTCTGCAATTATTATTGCTAAGGAGTATGTGTATACTGACCTTACACAAATAAGGACTCTGCTTATCATCATATAGTAAAAATATTTGTTTTTGTTGGGATCTAACATATATAATTCTGCAGCTATTTACATGGCCGGGATAATTAGTCTATATGCAACACTCTTAATTTTAAAGTAAAACTCCGTTCAAATGCATTTTGACCTTCTTTCAGGCTTTGGTAGAAAAGATGTTGTGGAGCACCTTTTGCAGACTGGAGCCAATGTTCATGCTAGGGATGATGGAGGTCTCATCCCCCTGCATAATGCCTGCTCTTTTGGACACGCAGAAGTTGTCAGCCTCCTCTTGTGTCAAGGCGCAGATCCGAATGCCAGAGATAACTGGAACTACACTCCGTTACATGAGGCTGCCATCAAGGGAAAGATAGATGTGTGCATTGGTAAGGATTCTTGCTGCATATGTTCAGGGACAGGAAAATGTGGAAATGTGTGATGAAAGTTTTTTCCTGACAGTTTCTTTTTAGTGTAGGTTCTTGAAAAGCTTGATAAATGGATATAAGTATGTGAGACAGAGCAGTGGCGGGGCCAGGCCAGGCTAAAACCATTACTTACACAGAAACAGATGTTTCAATATTCTTTTATCTTTTTTTTCTGCCTATCAAATTGCTGTAGGCTCAGTAGTCCATTTATGTGTTAATTTACATAAGCATTTGGTTATGCAGGCATGGCTGCCACGTACACACAAGTACACCTTGAGGACTCATTTATAATAAGTCTTTTTTTTTTTTTTTTATGTATTCCTTCATGAAAAACATCTGGATTGATTGTTTAAAGGGATCTATTATGTTAATTTTCATCCCAGTGTTTTTATAGATGGACTCTACTAGCTTTGTGGGATTCTCAGTTCAAATGAATCCTTATTTATCTTACACTGCCCCTTGGTGCAGCTCCTCAGTTCATCTTCTGTCTGAAACAAGCTGTTTCAGCCCCTTCACCCTTTAAGATGACTTTGTTCTGATTGGCTGTCCCTTGCAAGCAAAAGGTTTGAACAGCTTCTGGGTGTGTGCCTGAGATGAACATATTAATATTCCATCCTTTTGATGTTACACAGATCCAGTAGTAGGTTAAAAAAAAACCTGTCTGAAATTGAGTTTAGAGCAGTCTGCAGCCTCAGCTTTTGGCTCACAGGGTACGTACACTGACCTCATTGTTTGAAGTTCGTATGAGCGTCCACCACTGTAACAATGGACAGAAAATAAAGAAAAGCATAAGGGGTCCACTTTTAAATTATTCTTTGTTAATTTTTTTGATAACTCTAATAAGATAATTACAGTTTAGACCGGTGGCTGCATTCTGTGTGGAAATAATTGAGGTTCTACTGCATAAATCAGTCAAGTTGGTTCTCACCAGTCGATAACTGACAGTAATTGCCCATGGAAAGTTATATCCACTGCAAACATTTATGGGAAGTGTTTTGCATGACAAGCTCTAATCTAAGCACTTATTTTCATCCATATGAATACAAGACTGATATAATTCTAGTTCTGAGTATGTGTGCAGACCCCTGACAGGCTTCACCATTGATTGTGTGGGGTGGTGTTCTCTGAGGTTTTTAAAATATAAAGGTGGTTCCACTTTCAGTTACTGTCAGCTTTGTGTTTTCTATTGATATCTTTGCTGTGTAACCAGCCTAGCGGTTTATTAATATGCTCAGCATTCTGGGCAAAAGAGGGGACATTAAAATGTAAGTTGTTTTTTGTTTTTTTTTGGTTTATTTATCTTAACTTCTCTTCCGCAGTGTTACTCCAACACGGTGCTGATCCCAACATCCGTAACACTGATGGCAAATCTGCCCTGGATCTAGCTGACCCTTCAGCCAAGGCAGTCCTCACCGGTCAGTCCCTCACAGTTAGCTTGCAAAACAAACATAGGCAACAATTGCCACAGAAAGTTATATTTCATGCCAATATTTTTGGGAAGTGTTTAACATGCCTATTCATAACCTGAGTGTTTATTTTCTTCTAGGTGAATACAAGAAGGATGAACTTTTGGAAGCAGCAAGGTGAGTGGATCAGTGTTGATGATAGTGAGAGATTGTTTGACAGCATTACACAAGTTTATAAACTACAGTTAGAAACTATGCCGGTGTGTCCTATAATTCTGTAGAAGCATATAAGAGTTAAAACATATGAAATGCAGGATAAATGATCACACCTACTGTTCACACGTGATGCCCAACTTTTAATCTGACTTTAATTGCCCTCTTCTTAGTTGCTAGTTTCCTTCCATCCCCCAAAAAATCCTAGCTAATTGTAATTTAATGACATCCGTCTTTTCAACCATGTAATTACAGGAGTGGAAATGAAGAAAAACTGATGGCATTGCTGACTCCATTAAATGTCAACTGTCATGCCAGCGATGGCCGCAAGGTAAATGAGCCACTAGTAGCACATTACACCAAACACACACATTCACATTTACCAGTGTGTTTTGCACTGTTTCAAAAACTTCAGTTTTTGAAGGGAAAAAAAGCAAGAAGACTTTTTTGAGTCAGTCATTATGTGTGTAAAGGAGTCTGAATTAGTTTGAGTGGTGTCTATAAAAAGGATTTATGTCACTGAATTTGTGAGAGGGTGTTAATAGGGGCCACTTTAATTTGGAAATACCTGTTTTTGTAGATGTTTTTTTTTCTTTCTCTAATCATGCATGTGTGACTCTCATCCGACCATCCGTGAAATCCATTTGCTTCTGTCAAATCATCATTACTTTAGCAGCTTCATTTATCCTCAGTTCAGCTTTTAATTTTTCAGTTTTCTTTTTCAAGTTAACCATAAAAAGCACTATATTTCAATGACGTTAGTCAGGCTAGTTGATTCTGTATGTATGATTCCTTTCTTGAAACTAAAGTAGACATACAATTTCTTTGTTTGTTTTTTTGTTTTAAATTGTTTTCCAGCATGTTGGGACCCGGTGTCTTGACGGCAATATTGTCTCTTCTTTCCCATAGTCACTTATCACAGTCTTGAAATCTATTTATGTACAAAGGCATCTGGTCAGATCAAAGAGCCAGACTTCAGTTTATGTATTCTGCACAGTTTATTTTTGTGTAATTTCCAGTTCTTAGTCATTGTTAGTGGAACTTGATTACAGTGTAAGCAGTGTTTAGCTCACCGTACAGTATTCCTGGTGTTAATTTAGTTTATTTTCTTTTTTCCTCTTTGTGGTTGAGTGGACTAGATGCATAATGGTACAAACACAGCTGGCACTCCTCTTTCTGACTTTACTCACTGTTTAGTATTGCTGATTTAGGTGAGGGATCATTTTTGCATTGCACCCCTATGTTATGTAATGAACTGGAGTATTTACTCCCAGTTTTCATGTGTTTTTCATCTTTGCTTAATATTTTGGTCCCTCATGCATTACTTAGAAATTATTGAAGGATTTCCTTTCTTATCCTGAATAAATGCATTTATTTTTGTAACAACTCCCAAAAAAAAAAGCATAATCACGACCTCCACTATTCCATGAAAACCATTGTCACTAACAGTTTCAGTATTAGCTGATTTCATTCATTTCTAACCATATTTTCCTCATCATAAGCTAAAGTGTTTCTACTTTGTAGTATAATTGGTGTGTATATGATCTAGGCCTGTAAGCCAGTGTAGATGTGGTCTGGGATTTAACCAGACCTTAGAAGAGGAGGAGAAGTCTCCACTCTCCACCCTCCGGCTCCTTACCCTCTCTGGCCTTGTGTCACATTTAATCTCAAACCGTCTTTGACGGATCAAACGGTGATTTACTGTCTTACTGCGAGTTATGTTTCACTGACTTTAAGGGAGAGAGAAATTGCTGTGAAAAGACACTGTCATTTTGTAATTTTTGTTTCATTTTGTTTTCCGTGTGACTCTGGCAACATTTGTCGATCAGTCAACATCACAAAAAATGCTGGTAAGTTGACCTTGATAACGGCCACCTAATTGATGCACTGTTGTGATCTTCTTTTTTTTGTTTTTATTCCTTGTTAATCCATTGTTTTTATTTGACCAATAAGATGGCTGTCACTTGTTAATTGCACATCATGGACCTGGGTGTACGGGTCACTCATTTATCCTACCCTGATGCTCCTCTGTTGTGTGCGTGCGTGCGTGCGTGCGTGTGTACATGGCATGTGAGTGAGTGAATGCATTGGGTTGGTGTCATGGTGACGACTCATCTTTTTGGATTTGGAGAGGAGCACAAAATGCCCACTGCCTGCCTTCTTCAGCGCCTGTCCTCTCTCCTCTGCACTCTCACCCACACTTCTCCAACTTTCAGTCACTTGCTCATAAATCAGTGTCTGATTTGGCTTTTAATTTATTAATTTTTGTTTTTGATGATGGTGATAAGTCATGCATGCCTGAAGGCCTGCCCCTCTGCATTTTGTCAACCAAGTCTTGAATTCGTGTCAGTGTAACTTGTATGTACTTCACGTTCCCTGTTGGATTAGTTGGTATGCAGTAATGAATGTACTACACTTCGCCTGTCATTCTAGCGCTATGCTACCCTCCGTGGTAATAACTTTTGATTGCTTGTGTCATCCCAAACTGAATGAAGCCTCCTCCATGATTCGACTGTCATCAGTCAGATTTTTACCATTGTGGTTTGACAATCTTACATTTTATGCATTTTATGTTAATATCACTGCATGGGAATTGAAATGAACAATGTCCCTTCTTTTCATCATAAGCTTGACCTGAGCTAGATTTTTGAACAGTGAAGAAATGCAATTGAAGTGGGATTTGCAGCTTTGCTTATACTAACGCTCATTATTATTGGCTGAAATGAAGCTATTTGATTTTTTTTTTTTTTTTTCCCTTCCCCTCAACCTGCTTATTGTAGCTTCACTGCATCCCGTTATGGTTGGGATTCAATAGCATTTTATTAAATCAGAATCCAGTATTGAATTCACTTATGAAACCTTATGAATAAGTTTATCTATATTTTTATATGTAGGTAATTTTAAAAAATGGTAGCAGTTGTTATGAATCTAAGAATTAGGAAGCAAATTGAAGATTTTGGAAAGTAAACAGAGTATTGTATCCCAACCATAATTCATAAGCAGCCATTTCAAATTTAATCCTCTTAACAGCACCAGTGGATTCTTTCTTGCCAGCTTACCACTTTTTGAAGCCCTAAGACCTAAAAGATTTTTTTTTCTTTTTTTTGTGATCTTATTAATTGGAAGTCGAGGTAGATGAGTAGAGCAGTTAAAATAGCTCGTTGTCACTCAGGTCAGATACAGTAATGACAGCAGCTGAATTCTGTCATTGGATTTGCCCATAAACTCATTGACTTTGCATCATGATGTCCGCCATTCATCTGCAACTCACCAAGCATAGCCTGCTGTAGCACATTGCTTCTGGCCCTAATCAGCTGCTTGCTCATGTGGCCATCAAAGGCAGTATGCACCAGACTGGCCGGTGGTCGGCGCTAACGGGCTGTCTTTCTCTTGCAGTCCACGCCCCTCCACCTGGCTGCCGGCTACAACCGGGTCCGTATCGTTCAGCTCCTCCTCCAGCATGGTGCTGATGTTCACGCCAAGGACAAAGGGTGAGACATTTATTTATTTATTTATCTATCTTTAGACCCATCAAAGTTCTGCTTTTATCCTATGATTATGATTCATGACACTGACCTGAGTGTCTTGTCCCGCAGTGGCCTGGTTCCTCTTCACAACGCCTGCTCGTACGGTCACTATGAGGTCACTGAGCTTCTGCTTAAAGTAAGACCCACAGAAGATTTGTTATTTGATGAACTGTGCTTTAAGGTTTTATGAGTACAGCAAAGTTAAACTTAACTGTGTGGGTTGGTTGGAACATGATTGAGCATTGAATAAGAGTAACTCTTGTAGCTTTGTGATAGATTAGAAGTGCAGGTACCCTGGAAATCATGTTGTTAGTTTGTTCATATGCGTTCATATTTTATCTATGAATTATAATTAGGAACTAATGTAGAGGTAGGAATTAATTATAATAAGTCAATCACACTAAAGAAAGTTCCTTCTCCTGTTACACATTTTGTGCTCTGATTCTCTCTGCAGCATGGGGCCTGTGTAAATGCCATGGATTTGTGGCAGTTCACTCCCCTCCACGAGGCAGCTTCCAAAAACCGAGTAGAGGTTTGTTCCCTGCTTCTGAGCCACGGGGCTGATCCCACCCTGTTAAACTGCCACAGCAAGAGCGCTGTGGACATGGCCCCAACTCCAGAACTTAAAGAGAGGCTCACCTGTGAGTTCTCACTAAGACACTTGGACAACAGCCATTTTTCCACAAAGATTATCTTCCAGAGTCAATTCAAAAATGTTAGAATACAACTCCATAAACTCAAATCATTAGATCACACCTATAATTTTTCATTTTCCCGTTTCTTTCTATTTAGACGAGTTCAAAGGTCACTCGCTGCTGCAGGCAGCCAGGGAGGCTGACATGGCCAAAGTGAAGAAGACACTGGCTCTGGAAATTATCAGCTTCAAACATCCTCAGACCAACGAAACAGCTCTGGTCAGAACCAAGTCTTTGAACTAGTTTTGGATCTAAAGATCACTTGGGAAGCTTGGAAATTAAAGTCACTTCAGTGACTTCAGTCTTTCAGTTCTTTGCATAATTATCCATAATGAAGGTGAAAATTCACACTAATCCAATGTTATTGTGTATTTCAGCACTGTGCTGTGGCTTCACCCCACCCTAAGAGAAAGCAGGTGACTGAGTTGTTGCTGCGTAAAGGTGCCAATATCAATGAGAAGAACAAAGAGTAAGTCAACAACATAAAGTTTTTAGATTTTACATGTATCTAAAACTAAGGGACAAGGAAACAACAGTCAGCTTTATAGGAATTCTATCTTGAAAGGAATCAATATCTGTGTCCTGAAAATAAACAAACTTAAGTACATGATCAGTGTGCTCCATCTAAGTAATGACAAGGTAACGTCTTAAAAAGTGTGGGAACGTTTGCTGCTTGTGAAATTACATCATGTGCTATGAAGAAATGAGGTAGTGACATAAAAAAAAATTAAAGAGAAGCTGCTAGTTCAGCATTAAAAAGCGATGACCGTTACTTTTCATCTGTGCTGTCTTTTAGCTTCATGACTCCTTTGCATGTCGCTGCTGAGAGAGCTCACAATGATATCCTGGAGGTGCTGCAGAAACATGGAGCAAAGGTTGTTTTGGGTTTTTTTTTTTTTTTACATTTTCTTTCTATGAAAAATGTGATTTGGGAGAGTTATCAGCATGAAACTTAAACTTCCTTTCCCCTGACTCCAGGTAAATGCTGTGGACACTCTAGGTCAGACAGCTCTTCATCGAGCGGCACTGGCTGGTCACATCCAGACCTGCAAGCTGCTGCTGAGTTACGGGGCCGACCCCTCCATTGTGTCCCTGCAGGGCTTCACCGCTGCTCAGATGGGTAACGAGGCCGTGCAACAGATTCTTAATGGTAATCACCATTTAAGAAGTTATTTTGGATTTTCAAAGTCTGAAAATGACAAAACGTTCTGTTTTCTTGCTCACTATAATGCAGATTTTTGTGTGGTGCTCTGATTATCATATGGTGTATGTGGGTCCTTCTTTGACTGTGCCTTTTTTTTTTTTTTTTTTTTTTTTTTTTTTTTAAATGTTTCAAGCTTTGAAGCTTGCACATGCCACATGCAGGACTTTGCATAAAGTGAAGGTATTCATTAGAGCAGTGTAGAATAGCAAATGTGATCGCTTGATTTGCTTCTTTAGACTGCAACCATTATTTCATTAGAGTGGCTTCCAAAGCAATAAAAGATCCTGAACTAGAAGATGGTTGCATGCCCCCTTTAGATCAAGTGGTACCTCTGTTCTGTGTTTTAATTAGGATTATATGTCCTCTTTAAAGGATCCTTTCTCTGAAGCCCTTCACATTTAGAGCCCTATAGGGTTACACAAGATTAAAAGCACTTTTCCATCTTTTCCCTCTGATATATCTTTGAAATTGTGCTTGCTTCTCTGTCTCTGGAACACTTTATCTCCCCCTAAGAAGGACTGAAGGGTAAGAGGAGGGGTGAGGCAAGGTTTGGGTGGTATGCAAGAATTTTTCTTCTTTTTTCTCATTTGTTTTGAATTTGCTTATACATTTGTTGATTACAAAGGAGATGTTTAGCTATGGTATTTTCATTTATTATACCACTATGATCAGACACACAGGAGTGTCACATTACACACTACAGCTTTAATATGTCTTCCACTTTTGATACAGCAGGCCTGTGTCCAATCACAGAGATCTTCTCCTGTGACCTCTGACCTTTACTCCTGTGAGGAGAGAAAGAGAAAGGCATTGGTTTCAGCAGAGGGAGGGGCTCAGGCTGGCTGTCTCTAACTGCAGACTGCTGAGCACCCCCTTTCCCTTTTTGGAAACCAACTTCATTCTAAACACTTGAAAATCCTCCACATCTGCAAGCAATTAGGTTTCACTACTTGCACTGGATGAGAAATACCCGCATACACAGGCTCAAAGCACAAACACAAACACAGCTAAGCTAATAATATTCAGAACATACACTAAAAAATAAAATGCAGGAACAAACATACACATACCATTTGAATGCATATATTGGCTCTAAGTTTGCTTAGATATGAAGGCAATTAGATAGATACGTAAATCAGTTATTGTACTGTCATAGTAAATGTCATTACTATGACAATGGGAAACATTAGACTATTGATGAATGTTCTGCATGTTAAAGCATGAATCACATTTTCATTTGTCAGTACATTAATTTGTTATTGCTGGTCCATAACAATCATTTCCTAAATAATAATTAAAAATAAAATATGTGGCACACCATCTAAGGCCTCAGTCACACAGGCCTAGAGACCAGTTGGACACACCCAGGCAACCTCCAGTCGCTAGGGAAAAATGTGAATTCCCCAACCAGTTGGTGAGTGGTTGCTGGAGGTTATTGGCTGTCTCTAAGAGGATGCTGCACCAAAAAACTTCTTGTTATTGGTTTTGGTTGCTAGCAGATTGCCATGGTCACTGTTGGTCACAGCATGGAAGACAAAACCTTTCTGCAAACATTTGCCATTTACTGTCTGAAATGTAGTGAAACTTGACAAAGACACAAACTGGATGTTTCAAAAGGCACAGCTTTTACTTTGAAGGGAAACAGTGTCAATTTCTGGTTTGTTTCACAGTTTCACTACTGCTAAGTAATTGGCGAGTGTTTGCAGAGATGTTGATGTCTCCCATGCAAACTATGGGTAACCATGGCAATCTCTTAGCAACCAAAGCAATTGCAACAAGGTTTTTGGTGCAGCACTTCTTTTCGACCAATTACACAACTGCCAGCAACATCCAGCAACCACTCACTGGCCCATCACGAATACATATTTTTCCCTAGAGACTGGTGGTTGCCTGGGGGTCACTGACTGGTCTCTAGGACTGTGTGACTGGGGCTTCAGCAATTGATTTCACACCGGACAGCCAGCAGACTCCAGCAACCACTTGCCAAATAGTCGCAGACTGGTGTCCAGGCCAGACTGGTGTGACTGGGGCCTAATGCGTCTGTACGATTTACAGCTGTGAGCTTTTGGTTTCTTGCCCTGTTGCAATTTTGCGTTGGCATCTGAAACTATCCAGTGTAATAAAACAACAATGTAGAGGAAAACAAACATATTGCAGAGGAAACAGACTAAAGAGTACCATTCTCTGTTAGTTCCAGTGTAAAAGCCACCAATGAGAAAATTTTTTGCATTGTTCTGTAATTGGTGAAGAAGAAAAAGGCTATTGTTTTTGTCTCTTAACCCTCATAACTATATAAAGTAAAATGATTCATTGTTTTAGTAACATGGAATGATCGTGCTCTTTGTAACACTTCATTACTAAATCAGTCCCCAGACACATTTGCTAAGATGTCCTTTCTGATTTGAACCAGCTACCCTTTAATAGAATAGAATGGAAATATGTATACATATGTGGCATTTCCATTTTGTAAGAGATTTGTACTCTGTTACCTGTCAGAGTTCTGGGTTTTGTGTGCCTAACTGAGCCAAAAACCTACTCTCCTGACGCATTTATTAACATTAGCATGAGCATGAAGCACTTCTTATCACTTGAACTTACCGGATGAACAAAACACAAGCTTGTGGAAAATATTCTGCTGCAATGGAAAAGGCTGCAAAATATTTTCTTATAAGTGGCCAACAAAATGGCTTGTATCAATTTTATTTCTATATCCCTGCTTGCTTTCTGATAGTTTATAAACTGTTACTGTTGTTTACAAAATAATATTGCATTCACATCAGGATGGAAATGTGTTCTCAATTTGTTTCTGCCAAAGTCACAGATCTGCGACTAATGAGCAAGAGATAAGAAAAAACTGCAAACATGCAATAGGAAAGCCTGTATTTGAAAAGTAGTGCAACTGTGAAAAGGACTCTGGAGGAGAAAAGTGTTTTAGGCATAAAGCAATGAAAGGGAAAATAAGCATCTGCAAATGTTTTAAAATAGATTCAGAAAACTCACATTTTTTCACGCTTCTTATTAACAATAAACATTGTAATGAGTTGTAAACGAATACATGTCCTTCTCTGCTTACTAAATCCAAGTATTGTTTTAATAAATAGGCTTAGTTATGACTGCTTTGTAGAAGGCAAACAGAAACATTTCTAGCTGGTTGGCCATTAGAGAGTAGTGGCCTTTGTACATGTCCCACATTAAAAACAATTTAGTTAATTAGCTAACAGCGATCTGTATTCCAAGGGCTAATTCCGTAAGTGCCTGTCAGCTTGATGGTGGCTTTGGTCAAATTGACTATACAGTGTGCATTTTTACCTCACTGTTGCAGAAGTCACTGGCTGTAGCGCTGTACTAAAATGTCCAGCAAATGACCAGCAGGTGGGAGAAATGGCACTTTATGGCACTCTGAAAGCTGCTGCCCTTTCTTGCAATGGTTTTGGTGTTTTCCTGGATTCTAAATCTTTTTGCCTGTGCAGATTAGGTGTGTGTTTGATGATGAGTGTGACATGTCACCTTATCAAGATTAAATGGTTAAAGATTTACTGAGATAAGATTGGTGTGATGTGGATAATCATTACATTAATGACACACGCTCACATGGAGTGTAATTTAAAAGCAATTATGAGATCAGTAACCTTTTTAATCCAATCATCAGATAGAGTCTGTGCTGTGTGTCATGGTGTATCACCTGAACCTGTGGCAAAAGGAAACATTAATAAATTGTTAATCAATCACAGAGAAGGGGACTACTCTGACAGGTAAGTCAGACAGAGTTAACATATTGATACAGGCACTGACTTACTGGGCAGAGTAGGAGGTATGGAACTGATTCTGTAGAAATATTACATTGCACACATCTACCCAGATTTTCCTGCTAGTTAAATTCATCATACCTTGCACTGTATTTTCCAAAAAGAATTCCATGCACCATATATAAATAGTAACACAGATGCATGCAGAGGCATGCACACTCAAACACAGGCCTGCAGTTTTGCCACAGGATGCTGTTTTCCAGCTGTTTAAACCACAGCTCAAATTAGCTGCTCAGCCATTGGAAGGAAAGGCAGGCAGGATACCAGTAATTACAGTCTGATTGGTAGAGTGGCTGCAATTAGCAAGTTTAAGTCTTGAAGATTTGCATACATATAAAAAAGCTCAGGGAAGCAAGGTGCAGTTACAGGAAATATCCTTATGTGACAGTGGTGCATTCCAAGAGGTAAATATGACTTGTGGAAATATGAAAATTCTCAAATGGTCAAAGTGCCTTATACAAAATACTCTCTGTATACTCTCTGTATACACTATGATTGTGTCACCACAGTCAAAGTAGTGCCAGACATGAAATAGACATCATCCATTAAAATGGTGTGATGGAATCTATTGGCTCCCTGTACAGTATCTGCATGTTTCCACCCCAGCAGCAATGGAGGAGAGTCTCAGCAGTGGTCCACCCTTATCACAGCACATTTAACAGGGGGCTAATCCAATCAGGTGGGATAACAGGGTTGCTCTCTGTGAGTGGAGGAGGATCAGGCGACTGCTCCTCTGCTTCCCATTAGTGTGTGTCTCTCCAGCCGGGCCTATCCTAATCCCATTTCCCCATCTAAAGCCTTAACCCAAACAAGCACACAGGACAATAATCTCCAGTCACACTTCTGTCTGCCGCCTCGGGCCTTCTGATGCTGCTAATGGAGGGCTAGCAGGAGAGATGCCAAGAGACCGCTGGGAGGACTAGATGTGGTTTGTTGTTAGCCAAAGAACAACAAAATCCACAGCATTTTCCTTACCTCTCTTCTATATATTTTTTTTCCCTTTTTAATAGAATTGTGTATCTGTTGCTGATTTGTGTTTCCTTTTTACACCCAAACACATTTACTCATAGAGATCTGGGCTAAGCAGACGTCATTTTTCACCGTGAGTGTGTCAACAGCATTGTTTCATAAACACATTTGATTGTAAGTAATCTTATTGTCCTCACCATATTCATTGCTGTTTAAAAATAAATTGTGAAGTTAGAAAAAGCAATAGGCACAGATTTGTGGTACGGTCAGGAAAGTCATTAGATTTCTTTTCAGAATTCATGCAAATAAAAAGAAAAAAAAAGACATGGAGAGAGAGAGGTTTTGGCTTTGTATCCCCATCTTTCTGTCCCTGTTGAAAGCACATGTGCCCCAGATGCAGGGTCCTCATCCAAACCCAGGCTCATCCAGACGCCACCCCAAGTGTCTCAGATCACTTACACACTCTCCAAGGACCTTGGAAAAAACAACCTCATCCACATTTCTCATTTCTCATTTCTCTTTGTTTCCATAAGAAATATGTAACCCCAACTTCCTAATGAATTCCAACTGAAATATGGTTGGTGCAACAGCATGTACCTCAAACAAGGCTTTTCAGCTTAGCATTTTCATGCTCCATATGGAACATATTGTGCCATTGTACAAATTAGATCATTGGATTTTAATTTTTGTGGATGAGGTAGAAAAAATAGAAGTAGAAAGAGAAATACAGAACTGTTTTTTTTTCTTTTTTTGGATATTTGAAAAAAAAAACTTGCATTCATCATCTTCATCTCTACTCTTTACTAATCCCCGTTTCAACTTCAACTTATTGTCACGAATGTTGGTAAAGGTGCACTCTTGTAGTGCTTTATGTCTATAAGCTATGTGAAGCTATATATACACAGCTGGCAGCAGAGTTAAGTCTCAGTCATCAAAAATCAGACTGGCTCATACACCAGTTTGATTTCTCTTCTCAGTATCTCTTTGAAGCCAGAACTGTGCTGAAAAGTTTATATATTGAGACTGTTCAGGAATCTTTTCAGTAATGGTTGTTTGCTTAGTTTTAAACAACCTAATATGTTTTCTGTTAGTGCCAAGGAAGCAGAAAGTAAAAGGGAGTTTTTTTCTCCCCACCTTTGCCAAGTGCTTGCTCATAGAGGATCGTTGTATTCTCTTTCGTTGGAATTCTGTCTCTACTACTGCAGTGCTTATACCTTACGATATAAATCACCTTGAGATGACTGTGACCTGGGGCTATATAAATAAAATTTAGTTAAATTGAACTGAAAAGTAGATGTTGCATTTCAAAGGTTCATCAGCGCTTCCAATGAGTTCAAAGGTTGAGCTGAACATACTTATGTAGACAGTTTAAGGTATTAATAAATGGTATAAAGCTGTTGCTGTCCATGCACACCCTTCATCTTTTCTCTCTGCTCTCACTGTAGTTAGTAAGTTTGCTTTTTCCTTCAAAAAATGAAATCTAGTGGTCAACTTCATGTTAATAACACTTGAAAGTTGTCTTAACAATGGAAAATTCAGTAATGCAACTACAGGTGCTTGTTAATAGGATGTTGCAGATATGTATTAGTTGTTTTGGTAAAATTTGTCCTCATTTTGAAAAGCTAAACAGCTAGTAAATGGACATAGTTATCCCAACTATTGCTTCCTAGTTCAAGAATTAACTCAATAAAGAATTTAAGTCTTAGAATGACTTTCTATTTAACTGATGTTTGGTTCTATTTGACTTTCTTGTCACATGTTGATATTTGTTTGCTTGATGTCTCTCTTAAAACTGCAATATACAAGCTCATGTAATGGTAAAATAAGTTGCTTGGGTGGCATTTAATCAACAATAAGCATGTTAGAGACTTTTCTTTTTATTTTTTTGTAATTATCAGCAAGTTTGTGGTTTTGGTTATGCACATGTCTGAATTATTTATCAAGTCTCAAAGATAACTTGCTATTGTCTGCTGCTGTTAATCTACTTAGCATCAGCTAATGACTTCATGGTAATAACCTTGCTTTGTTACTGGCAAGCTAACTAGCTCAAGTCTACTCGAGGAAAAAAAAATCACAATTATTCTAAACTTTTCTAAAATTGTTGACAGATGTGGAATGTGGTAGAAGGAGAAAAAGTTCAGCCCTCTAAATGATCAGTGGGAATCATTTTTTGGTCAGTCACAGAAAGCATTGCCTTCCTTAATGTCTGTCACATAGATGTTTCAGGCAGATTTGAAAATACCTCATAGCCACCATTTAGTTTACCAGCTACTGAATCAATCTATCCATTATGTATCACATTTGTATAAGGAATAACTGACATTATTTTTGCAGTGTTTTCACCCACTTGTAAACCAGTTTAAAGGCAGATGGATTTGAACCTTAAAGTCTGCAAGGTGGATTTGAACAAAGCTTTTAAGCAGTGCTGCCTTGGAGCCTGAAGAAAAAACCCTGGACCCATGTCTTCAGAGGTGTTTGGTGAAGAACACTGCTGTGTTTTCAGGTTGGGGGGGTTTCATTTTGCTTTCTATACTGCCATATCTACTCCTTTATGTAGATCAATGAAAGTTAAGTTTACACAAAACGAGATGTCTAAAAAGAAGAAGATGGCCCAAGGCAGTCATGTTGACAGTGTTAGCATGTTTGGCAGGTAAATAGTTTCATGTAAATTGTCATGTTTATTTTAAAAAGTTTTGGGATATTAGTGACACTTGCTAAAACAAAATGTGCTGCCAAGGCTGATGGAGCAGATAATTAAGCAAAGTAGTGGACGAATCGAAATTTTCTTTTACAATTTATCATAATCCAACCAGTAGTTGTCATGTGAGTTTATATAATCAGTCTCAAAGTCGGGGAACTGCCAAAGTCAGTGTCATCCTCTGTGTGGTTGATGAGTCAGGGGCAAAGTGTGTGTGTGAGG
>VUQI01025609.1:0-17910 GCA_015106735.1 Paratilapia polleni | reverse complement strand
AATCCAGAATAGGCTTAGCCTGCTGGGGGCTTCCCATGACACACTGAGCACTTCCTCTTCCTCACTTTCTTTCACTCTCCATGTGTTTATACACCATTTGCATTTAATCATTAGCTATTATTAACTCTGTCTCTCTCCCATAGGTGTGTCTTTTTGTCCTGTCTCCCTCTGCTCTCTTCTGTTTCCCCTCACCCCCAACCGGTCGCGGCAGATGGCTGCCCCTCCCTGAGCCTGGGTCTGCCGGAGGTTTCTTCCTGTTAAAAAGGAGTTTTTCCTTCCCACTGTTGCCAAGTGCTTGCTCATAGGGGGTTGTCTGATTGTTGGGGTTTTCTGTCCATATTGTAGGGTCTTTACCCTAAAATATAAAGCGCCTTGAGGTGACTGTTGTTGTGATTTGGCGCTATATAAATAAAATTGAATTGAATTAATTCTATTGTTATGAAGTTTAACATTTAACATGCTAACTGAGACCCTTAGAGTCTGAGATGTAGCTCTTGGGGCTCTTGCAGTGTCTCTGAGCATTGCACGGTTTCACTATGGGGTGAATTTTCTTTGATGTCCACTCTTGGGAAGATTGTAGCATTGTGTTAACACACACCTGAATGCTCCACACCAGCAAGATGGTCACACTTACTGATAATCAATTAGTCAAGTGCATCTAATTAGCAGCACTTGGCTGCTACTTAGTTTTTCACAGGACTGCATAGGGTCCTGTGCAAACGTTCTTTTATGCTTTCATGTTTGGAAACTAAAAATGGCTTTAGAAAGGGGGATACTGTTTTAAGGAAAAGAAAGAGAACATGCTTCAGGAACACGTGTGAAGATGTGAAAGTATGCTTGTGTCTTTACAGTTGATTGTCATTTCAGAGAAATGTCATACAAAGAAAGCAGTCTTAGGTTATTAGTGCAGAGGTCTGCAGTAAACAGGACCCTGTAGCCAAAGAGTCACTGTCCTCAGGGGTTTGAGCTCAGTGAATGACAGTGGACAGAGAGAAGCCCACAGGCAAACTCTCCAGTCAGAGACGGACACACTTTTACACACACACACACACACACACACACACACACACAATGTACAATGTCCACAGGGTGATTTAAAAGATACACTTTCCCTCTTATGTGCACATGCTCAAACACTCTCACACATAGAGGTGGGGTGTGTGTGTGTCTGTGTGTCTCTGTGTGTGTGCGGGAAACACAAAGACAGAAAGGTAGTCAGACAAAGAGAGAATAAATGCTCATGCACATGTCTCTCTGACTCACCCTGCGGACCTCTTACAGAAAAGATACAATCATTTCATCATGTCGCAGTGAACACCCACCTTATCGCTCGCTGTAGGGAACAGGGTGTGAGTCAAACCCACCAAAAAAGACCATTTTGCTCTCTAAACGCACTCATTTGATGATACAGAAAATCTATGGCAATAATTCAGTACTCTGCGGGGTTGGACTTTAACACTAATTGTGAGCAAGTGGCTCATACTTTTTGTGGAGTGAAGTGTAATTAGAATGTGCACGTTTCATCTCTGTTCCTGTCGAAGAGCACAGCTGGTATGGCTTTTAGTTCACAATGCAGCCTGTGTTTCAATTTGTAAAGACTGAATACTAGCTGGCTCCCTTTCAGTTTATTGCTAAGAAGACAATGCCGACAACACAATGTTTTTGCCAGTTTCTGGGCTGTTTAAGAAAATGGACTGGTATTTATATAGCACTTTTCTAGTTTTATTGACTATCGACTACTCAAAACTCTTTTATACTTTAGCCACATTCAGTCATTCACGCTCACAATTCAGTGCTTTATTCTATGCATACAGCGTTTTATCTGTCTCACAAAGGGAGATGAATCAAGGGTAATTGACCCTCTACCTCCTGAATTAGAGCCACCCCATCCAAATATATAAATGTGCTACAATACGAATAATGAATGAATAGGCAGACTAGGCAGCCTTTATATTTATCCTGATCCACAAAAACCCATAGCAATTCAAGACTAAGGTTTGGGTTTTTGTGGAAGATAGAGGAAGATTAGACTGACAGAAAACTTGACAAATATTTTCATAAACTAACTCTAGTTTTTCTGAGTAAAAAAATAAATAAATCTCTTTTCTGGCTTTAAAAACTTTGCTGATTTACTTCTGAAACACAAAATGAAGACCCTAGGGCTGAATCCATCTCTATGCAACTGGATACTGGACTTTCTAACAAACAGAAGACAGGCTGTCAGAATCCATGACATCACTCCCTCCCCCAGAATCCTCAACACTGGCTCCCCTCAGGGATGTGTTTTGAGCCCCCTGCTGTACACTCTGCTAACTTATGACTGCCCAGCCACATTCCCGAGCACCCACATTGTCAAGTTTGCAGGTGACACAGCAGTGGTGGGACTAATTTCCAGCTACGATGAGATGGAGTACAGGTTAGAGGTAGAACATCTGGAGGCTTGGTGCAGAGCAAACAACCTCTGCATCAATGTGGAGAGATTACCGTGGACTTCAGGAAAGACTCTGAGATCCATCTACATTGGAGGAGCAGCTGTTGAAAAAAACAGAGTTTGTAAAATTCTAACGAGCTTCAAAGTCAATATTTAGTATGAACACCATTATTCTCTAACACAGCCTGAACTCTCTTAGACAAGCTTTCTTGTAATTTCTTTAAGTAGTCTTCAGGAATAGTTCTCCAGGCGTCTTGAAGGAAATTCAAAGCTCTTCTTTGGATGTTGGCTGCCTTTTGTTCTGTTCTCTGTAAAGGTGGCTTACAGATGGCTGTACACACTCACTGGTGTACCTCTCTCCCGAGCTCCTCTGTACATATTGACGACGATTTGAACCAAAAATTGCAAATGTGGATTCATCACTCCATAATACCTGTTGCCACTGATTTTCAGTCCAGTTCTTGTGTAGTTTGGCATACCTCAGCCTTTTCTCCCCGTTTCCCTTCCTTAAGAATGGCTTCTTGACAGCCACCCTTCCACTGAGACCATTTCTGATGAGGCTTCAGTAAATAGTAGATGGATCAATTGAAGGGCCAGATGCATCTCTCAGGTCCAGTGTCAGGTCTTTGCTGGATTGTTTCCTATTTCTTAAGGACACACTGCACACTGTCAAGATGTACCAATTTTTCAGTTAATATCTTTTTGGGAATCACCTTGTTGGTGCAAAAATACTATTTTATTCTTGTCAAACTGTGTTATCTTTAGCAATTTTCATAGATTCAGCTAAAGAAATGGAAGCAAATGATGTGTTTTTGCAACAGGCTGCTAGTCACAAAGTGCCTAAAGATATAATTTAAAACTGGTTCTTTACTAAATTGTCTTTTATGTGTAGACACAACACTGGTTCATCCCTTGAGTTAGGTGCCATTTTTGCTCCAATGATTCATAGGTCAGTGGCTTAACAAACAAACAAAAACATTCATCTGAAAATGGTCAGGTACAAGGACTGGACTGAAAATGAGTGAAAAAGCAGCCAATGTCCAAAGAAAAACTTTGAAAAACCTTCAGACAGCCTGGAGAACTATTGCTCAAGACCACTTTAAAAATTACTGGCTCCTTGGAATACTTTATACTTTATTTAAATCCTTGCATTGTCTTATCTACATCTTTCTAAATTTAGCATTTATTTTTTAATTAAAGCTAAATTTACTCATGCCAAATTGTATTACTGATTTTGTTGTTTTGTTTGTTACAGTACTGTTTTATTGGGACCTCATTATTTAGTTTCATTCATTCTCATGTCTTGGAATGACAATAAACCTCTTGAATCTTGAATTAAAATGAATATATTTGGGTTTGGGGCTAATAGTGATACTAAACATGGAATTTAAAGATACCAGTTTCGCCTGGGGGATTTTTTTTAAAACAATTTTATGAGTTTGTGGATAGCAGTGTTAAATCTTGTGAAAAAGGCACAGTTGAGCCATAGCAGCGGTGTTTATTGGTAAGACAGTGCAAGCAGACAAAAGAACAAGACAGATGAAAGGGTTGGACTAATAAACCAATAGGCTTTGTGGGTTATCTGTGTAACACCCATATAAGCTGCTGATACAATCTGCCTCCAAGAACATAACATCAATTTTAGCTGACTGAAGATTTTAAGTCAATCAACCTCCAGACAATATAAATCTTAATTACCTGAGGATAGGGATCTGGACTGCAAACTAACATGGAGCACCGAGTCCATTATTATCCTGCAAATAGAGAAAATTCTTTGTTGAACCTCCAGATTTATTTTCTATCTCAAGCTGACCTCAAGCTGGCTGTTAACTGCCATAAAACTAGAGAGACCTAAAAGTCTGCATGTCACAAAATAAAAATATGCCAACTCATGCCAAAGTTATTAAACCTTTGCAACCTCCATTGTTTAATATACAAATCTGACTGTTGGCAGTTAGAATGACTGAAGCTCTAAATAAAACATCCAAATTTCTACTTTATTTGACTTGGTATTTTACCTTACCATTCATTCACTTCAGTCACTAATGGCTCAGCCACACTACAGTAAAAATAGGACGGCAACCTCCTTGCGACTAGTAAAAATTGCTCTGTGGTTGCATTGAATTTTTTTCATTTTTGTCGACTGACTGCAAGTCATTGTGGTGACCAGCTGGTCACCCAGAGGTTGAACATGCAACATCCTCAACATCTGGGCAACCACTTTCGACCGCAAGGCGATTGCACAGCTCACCTGGTGAGAGGCAACTTGTCTCCAAACAGTCACGGTCTGACTGTGACTGACTGCAGTCACTCTCAGACAGATTGGCAAAAGTTTGCAAATAGTCACTGTCTAAAACACAAACAGACTGCCAACACATTGCAATCAATCTCAGTCAGTTTGTGCTGATAGCACAACTTGTCTGCATTTCTTTGCAATAGGGGACTCAACTCAGTTGGTTGTCAACTGGTTGTATAGTGGTTATATAGGTTACCAAGGGCCTATGTCATTTTTGCAGTGAATTCACTGTCAATATTTCTTGAGGAACTTCCGAATTTCCGGCTGGACTCAAGTACTTAATGTGAATTTCTGTGTATGTAGATGGCAACAGATTTGCAATTTCTGCCAATTTATCACAGTTAATTGCTGCATTATCACAAACAGATTACATGTAATTGCCAACTTGACCCCACCTCTTATCACTGTGTTGACGCACCAAAGTCGCTTTGAAGACAGCAACTGGCTGCAAGTGCTCATAGACCTAGTCTCTGTCTTTGAAACAACCATTTCAAAGGCAACAAGATCGTAATTTCATTGCACACAATCGCAATAATTTTGTTTGAGCCGTGGTAGCATAATGCACGCTATGCACGTGTGCTGTGAAGCATGCATGGAGTAACATATTACCTCAGCATGTTCTTTTGTTTGGAATATAAAGATGAGAGACTGAATAATTGGTCTGAGTAGCAATAGGCTCCATGGCTAGAAAAAATAACTCGCAGTACTGGACACACTTTGAATTAAATTCCAGCTGCCAGAAAAAGAATATAGTTCACTCGGATAAGAAGGCAGACATGAGGCATAATTATATGTCTTCCAAACCTTCTGTTAAATTATCTCTCATAGCACTGTATTGCTAATGGTGTGGTCACAGTATACACCATTAGGGTGAAATACACCATTATGTAAAAGCATGGCTTATCTTTAGGTCTTTTAGTGTGTAAAAGGTCCCATTTGCTGAAGTCCAAAGAAGCACTTTACAGAATCATTATTTTCGAAAGAGGCTAAAATGGTTCACTGTGAATGTGTAATAAAGGCTGCAGGTCGAGCTGAAGGAAAAAGAAACCACAGATGAATGGATTTTCTCCATGTTGTTGTTGTATTGTTGGTAAATGCTGTGCGTATCCTGTCTATAAAGGTTTTCACACTCGAAATGTTGTGTTTCCCACTCAAAGCGAAGGTCAGCGCAGGTGCGTGGGCAGTTCAGATCTCAGTGCCAGGCCGCTCCTAGGCCACCAGCCAACATGGAGTAACCAGCCGTATCGGATATTTCCATGTCTCCAATGTTCAGTGTTCCAGTCTGAAAATCACCTGCTCCTTGGGTACATCCTCTGCCTGTGATGATGGACGTCAGCATCTTACTTCCATCTAACCCCCTCCACTTCCCTCTTTTCTCTTCTCCCTCACTTTCCTCTCTCTGCATGGTCTCTGAGGGATGAAGAGTCATTAGCAGGTAATGAATGCAGTGCATGTGTGATTTCAACGACTGTCTGTAGGGCTAACCGAATGAGAAACCAGGGAGTGGACATTTTTCTCACTGCTCCTTGTCCGTGCTCAGGGGAAGATGAGGGAATTTCAGTTATTTTGGCTCTGCTCTGAAGGAGAGACGTAGTAATTGGCTCCCCTCAGAGACTGACTGGCGTCAGAGCAAAATGTGCCCAATTTGCTGCGGCCGGTTCATTCCACATAACCACATATACCATGTATAATTGATGTGCATCTCTCTCTCTCTCCCTCTCTCTCGCTCTGTCTTCAGGGAGGATGAAGACACTGATTTTTACCCTATAGTGTGTGAGCAGAAGGGAAGTGAAAATCTGGCCTCATGATTAGATGGCTTGCTGGGTGATACATTCTTTAACTGCTGTGCTGCGAAAGTTACCATCAAGAACCTCTCACTGCTGAAATATACATCAGATCTTCAGTAGGTTAAATATAGATGTAGTGTACAGTAGGTGTGCTGTGTGAGGACAGTGTAGCTCAGTTTGTTTGTGTGTGACAGTGACTGCTGCCCTGTGTTTCCCTTAAGTGTCAGTGTACCCTGTTGGGGAATGTCTGACATGTACTCTGGTTTGTTTACTGGGTTTGAAATGAGGCTGTCTTGTGTTTTATACTTTTCAAGTATCTGTCACCTTCAAGGTGCAAGCACAGGCTGCCACTTTTCAGTATCTTATCAAAACTAGGACTTATTCACAAGAGTTTTTCATCAAGTGTGGCAATGAAAGGTACCCACTATGAACAATGATATTCTTTAAGTTATTTTCAAAGGACAGTGGGTAGTCTAACCTTCTCAAATATGCTCTCTTTACTGACATGGTAGGAAAGATGAGAGGGACACAGAAAAGAGCAGAGCTAGACACAGGCAAGAATGTAATGATGGGATTTTATCCCAGGCAAGAGGAGTGTGCTGTTTAGAGGATGGGTGGAGATGAAGATGATACTGGACATATTACATTTTTTCAGTGCAGGATAGCACATCAAACTTATTTTTACCCATAGAAGCCCCGATATCATGATAAGCTATAACACACACAAGCCCTCTATCATCTGTGATGTTTAAAATGGATAGAAATGGAGAGATTCCTGTTTCAGATTACAAGTTTCATGTGTGCAAACCTAAAAATACACTAAAACTGGGGGATTCCAGCTCAATATCCAGGTGAATTCCACTGTAAAAGATGCATTGATGAGTTGTGTATATATCTGCAAGGGGATAAAAATGGTGTTGTACACTGCAAGGCTGTCTGTGCCTTGTGCAATAGCTTGCCATGCGGCCAAGGAAATCTCATCCCCCTATATTTTCTGGGTGGCTTGGGCCAGCCACAGATGAATGATAAATGAGCTGTTAAGGCCCAGGTCCTGCGTGTAATCCTCACCCATGCCATAACTGTGGTCACAGTGACAGGATTTCTGTGATTCAAGAGAGAAAAGGACAATGCAACTCTCAGCAGTAGTTTTCACCATGCACAAGGGGCAGGTTTATATGAATAATACAACTCTTTAGCTACTCTTCTTTAACAAAGATATATATATTTGTAGTAATAACAATTATTGTACTTGCATAATTCAGGAACAGCATCATCCAGTCTCTGCAGTAGGCGTTGGTCTGTAGAAACTCTTTCATAGAGACAGAACTCATTGCTATGGTTACCCAAGAAATATGAGATGTCTTCCACCTTTTTGCTCTTGTGTCAGTATAACACTGTCTGAAAGATGATGAGAAGTGGCACACCACCGTCTCAGTTGTGCACCAGAATTTAAAAAAAATCTAATTTACAAATACTACCTGGCCTGAAGCAGTAATTTGGAGAGTGGCAGTTGCAAGTAAGTGAAATCCTGTGGCACTGTGTAGAGATGTGATTTTGGAGGATTCTTCTATTAAGTAGGTACTCATTTTTCTTTGTTTTAATTGGCAATTACATTTGTATAAAAGGCACAAGTCAAATGGCAAACTGGAAGAGTAATCGTGCCTGTCCAACTTTTTGTTATCCCAGCTTGTTAGATACTGCAGTTTTGTGAGATACCACTGGCATCGCAGAGATAAGCATTGTAGTATTAGATGGCGAGGAACAATGGTCCTTCTTTAAACAGGAACAAAGTCCAGATCTCAAAAGCGGGGAAATTACTATGTCATAGCACCCAAAATATTAAATATAACCTAATATATACAGTGGTGTGAAAAAGTGTTTGCCCCCTTCCTGATTTCTTAGTTTGTCAAACTCAAATGTTTCAGATCATCAAACAAATTTTAATATTAGTCAAAGATAACCTGAGTAAATACAAAATGCAGTTTTTAAATGATGATTTTATTTATTAAGAGAAAAAAGATATCCAACCCTATCTAGCCCTAGTGAAAAAGTAATTGCCCCCTAAACCTAATAACTGGTTGTGCCACCCTTGGCAGCAACAACTGCAATCAAGTGTTTGTGATAACTGACAATGAGTCTTGCTGTGGAGGAATTTTGGCCCACTCTTTGCAGAACTGTTTTAATTCAGACACATTGAAGGGTTTCTTTTTAAGGTCATGCCAAAGCATCTCAATTGGATTTGGGTCTGGACTTTGACTAGGCCACTCCAAAAACTTTTTCCTTTTTTTTTTGGAGCCATTCAGAGGTAGACCTGCTGGTGTGTTCATTGGATCAGGATCATTGTCCTGCTACATAATCCAAGTGCTCTTGAGCTTCAGAGCATGAACTGATGACCAGACATTCTCCTTCAGGATTTTCTGGAGAGAGCAGAATTCATGGTTCCATCAATTACAGCAAGTCGTCACACTACCACCACCATGTTTGACTGTTGGTATGATAATCTTTTTATGAAATGCTGTGTTAGCTTTAGGCCAGATGTGCTCTTGGAGTAACTTTTTCACAGAGGGCCAGGTAGGTTTGGACAGCTTTTCCCTTAATAAATGAAATCATCATTTAAAAACTTCACTTTGTATTTACTCGGGTTATCTTTGTCTAGTGTTAAAAAAAGCTTCATGCTTGCAGCAAGCATGCTGTCGAGCGGGGCAAGTATTGTATTTCAAACCAAAACATGATATTTTTTTAACCTAGCCTACTACTTTCATAGCCTAAACATAACCAAGTGGTTATATTGAGAAAGGTTATAATAAATCATGTCTTACGTGGGTCTTGAACTGTGGTGGCTTGTGTGAGCAGCAAAGAGACTCATGCCAGTGGAGAATTGTGGAAAGTGGAAAATCTTCACTTCATGTACATGAACACAAATCTGTAGATATGAGACCAGTTTGATAAAAGGTGCACACAGGGAGGTACACATGTATCCAGGATCATGAATTAATAGATTGCATACTGTCACTTTATCATGAACTGTGTTTAAATCACATACAGATTTTTTGGGGGTTTTTTGTAACACAAATTCAGTGTGGACAGTCAAATCCAAATCCCTGAACTCCCTTTCAGTGAAGCCAATCATGTCACAGTTCCACCTCTCCTGGTTCCACCTCCACATACACACTCACTTTCATACAGAAAAAGCAGTTACTGGTCTACAAAATGCCATCATTTTTAAAGGCTTGCTTGCTTTTTCCTTGTTATTGTTTTGCACTGCACATCAGCTTCTAAATTTAACTGTGAACGTTGACTTCTGTGGCCTAAATGTTTATTTCTGTACAGCAGTTTTCTCTGTGTGGCATCACTGTGACCAGTTTATACTATAAGCCGATATTTGCCACATTTGACAAATAAACAACTAAAAAAAGATTAATATCTGAGCAATACGTAAAAGTCTTATGTTTCCCATTATATATTAATAGCTATTTCTTTATGGATTACTGAAGAAACCTTTGAGGAATCTCTCCCTCAGATAGACTACAGTCAGATAGACTGTGTCTTTATGCTCGAAAGTGGTTGCTTTTTAATGGAAATCCTGCTAAGATATAAATGGAGCAGATATTGCCAGTAGCTTTTATGTAGCTTTTTTGTGTGTTATTGTTTGGTATTAAACAGGAGTCCAGTCATGGTGTCACTGTAAACTCAGTTAATCTAAAAGAATGTGATTTTTTTTTTTTTCTGTTCAGGTTTGGTTTACGAAACAAAACAAAATGCTTCACAGTTCAGAGAGAATAAATATATACAGCGCCTCCTGTTCCTGTGAATCATTCAGGGGCCCCCTGCCAGCATGGCCCTTGCTCACGGCATGACACACCGTGATTATCCAGCCCAATGCAGATCACCAGTTAATATATGAATATCATGTATCTCATTAACACTCCACAGTGAGCTTTTCTTTATACTTTGCATGTTCTTGTTATGTCTGCGTGGGCTTCCTGTCGATGTTTCTGGTGTTGTTCTGCAGTCAGGGCATGTAGGTCAGGTGAAGTAGAATTCTGATGAGCAGTGGCACATTACGCTGAACAGAAATACGCATGTATGGTAAATGAATTGTTAGGATTACAGTTTTAGTCCTTCATGTGCTGCTGTCATTAAACATGAGTGTGTACAAGATGACATCAAGTGAACATTTATAACTGGATAGAAAAGAAGAAAATGCATAAGCCAGGTACTGCAGAGTGCATCACAAAATGACCACACAAGCAAGCATACCTATTAATAACACACATACACATGCATGCAGGTCCAGAAGGTAGGGGATTTAAGGCTCAGTGTCTCAGATTAAGTTGATGGTTTATAAAGCCGTGTGACCACTACTGGCAGGATCCTCCCTCTCTCTTTGCTTTACCCATCCTCTCTTTATGTTAGCTCTTTTTTTAGCTTTCTTTTCTGTGTCTGAATTTAGTGTTACCACTGAATAGGGACATTTGCCAAGAAAATCAGTTTTAGCTTTTTGTCATCCTCTCTCTCTTCCCTGTCCATCATTGTGAAGGCTAACACTGACAGCAGTGGGTAACTTTGTATGTATCTGAAGATACTCACATGTCTTAAAACAATTGCTGACATCTTATGGATCTGCACTGTCCTGCATGAGGATCAGGTCTGCTTTATTACTCATTACTCATCTGAAGAACAGCATAAAAGCCAGTAGGCCAGTGCAACTGTGCCACTGGCAATCAGTGGACAATCAGTGATTCTGCATGAAGCTCCACTAACACAATTTAAAGCCAAGTGCCTGTCAGGCTGCTGTAATGTAAGCAGTAACTATTCACATAAACAGTTTGTCATAGTGACACGTTTGCATGCAATTGCCAAGTTGCAGTGCTTTTGCAGTCTGCTGTTTGGTTAAAAACAGCTATTTGACATATTCTTAACCTGACTGTATGCACATTTGCTGTCACTTCACTGCACAATGTTGATGCAAAAAGGTGTTGCAATTAACTGAAAATAAATAATTTTCATTGTTGCTTTATGCATTTTTGGTCTATAAAAATTCAGTAAAAAGTAGAAAATTCACAGAGCTTTCTAAAAACCAAGGTTTTGTTTCAGTCCTTTTGTTTTTGTCTGATTCGTAGCTTGTAATCCGAAAATATTCTATTTACAACAACACAAAATTGAGAACAAACAGCAGATCCTCACATTTGACCTGTTAAGAACACTGAGTTTTTCTTTTTTTTAATTGCTTGAGAAATTGCTTAAACACTTTAACAGAAATGTTTACCTCCTTTCACCAGATTTAATTGACTTTGGAGACATTCAGGCTACTTGTGATATACAATGCAACTGATGAGCAGTTTACCATTTTTGCTATAGAGAGGGCTGCTGTCTTGAGCTTTCTCTCTCTCTCTCTTTGCAGAGGAGCGGTGTGTGGAGTGATTACAGTAGGTTTTATGTGGGAAGAGTATTTTACCATTCAGCCACTTCAGTGCTCTCACTTGTGTTTTTGTTTACATACATTAAATGGCAGATGGTACAATTAAGCTACATGCATTAACATTCTGAACTGTCAGAGGTCTCAACTGCTGCCTGAAAATGTAGCACACACACACACACACACACACACACACACACACACACACACATTCAGATAATAAAATTGTCTGTTTATTAGGTAACAGATTTGGAGACTTTGAGTATAACTGGATTTTTTATTTTTCTTTATGACTCTTATGTATGGAATGTCTTTACAGTGTGCTTAGTTGATGTTCTACTGAACATCAACTAAGAATGGTCAGCGCAATCTCACTCCCTGCTCCTGTCACATACTGATGCTTGGTAGTGACCATAGACTGTATATAAAAGATGGACGCATCACCCATTGGTTTTGGACTCGCTTTGAAGGTTCAACATTAGCTTTTTGGTATCCACCAAGTTGTTGTTTGTTTGTTTTTGTTTTGTTTGTTTTGGGAGTTTTTTTGGAGCTACAAGTGGACATATTTGGAGAAGAGCATGGAGTGCTAAGTTAACAACTAATGCTAGCTAGGTTTAGCTAGGTTGGTTTGCATCATACTGTACTGTATGTGTGCTCCATCTTTGGTCAGTGCTGACCAAGCATGGAGCACACAGCAGACACAAGCACACAGTAAACACAGTGCAGGTTGTGATTTTTTAATCAAGTCAGGATCACATTCTGTTACCTGGCACGTCAGTTGCACTGATGACTGTTAGGTTTAACTTTAACTGTGACTGTATGATGAGGCCATTGTAACAGATTACCCCTTCTTTTGTTCTCTGTGTCTGTAGGTGGAGTCCAACGACCATTCACTCTTTGTCTGGCTCTCTGTCGCTCATTCTTTCTTCCTTCTTTTTCTCTCTCTGTCTATCTGTTTGTCCTTCTGTCTGTGCAGCTGTACAGCAGCATGCCTGTATGTTTGCCAGCAGCATAAGAAGAAGCATTATGGAAGTGAAAGAGAGACGTCCATACTGCTCACTAACTAAGAGCCGGAAGGACAAGGAGGGACCATACACTGGTGAGACAGCTCAGTTAGAACAATCATTCATACGTCCATTCATTTATTTGCTCATTTATGTGTTTCTCCATCCATTCATTAGGTGAGTCAGTCAGTGAGTAAGTCATCCTATTTTCATTTAGAGGTTATTTATGGCCTGTAATTTAGAGAATTTGTTTTGATTATTTTTAACAAAAATGTTATGTTGAATGTCTAATATGAAATATTCTTCATCTCTTGAACTAAAACTATTAACACAATGTGAAGAAATAAGAGCTTCAATGTTATGTCAAAGATCTCAATGTATTGTGTTGCATGGGTATCTGCTAACAGGTAGAGTGTCCTGTACACTTGCATAATCCAACTTTGGACCTCAGAATGTTACACTGAGTAAGAGTAGCATCCAGTCTCTCTGCCCTCAGCCCAACACGATAGGAAGAAGTAGCACTGCCCATTTCAAGAACCAGGATTCTCATATAGCTTTACAGATTGGGGTACAAAATGATTAAATCAAAGTCAGTCAGGTAGCTTAACTGACCTATGAATAAGACAGTGTGGAGGAATACAGTGCAAGGATGCATGCAGATCCTTCAATAATTACTCCATTTTATCCATTTGTTCATCATCCAGTTCTTATTTCTGATTTATAGTTCTCACTTTTAAAGGTTAGGTACACTGCTTAACAAATGTATTAGACCACCATCCAGTGTAAGGTTTATGCCACAGCTGCCCTAAATTAACAATATTGATAATTACAAAAATCATTTTTTATGTTTCTGTAATGGTTAATCCACCAGTATGCACAAGCTCTTTAATTGTATAAATAAATGAAAAGGGAATAAATAATTATTGTTGTCATCCATTTCAAATTTTCTGTTTTACAAAAAAGCAGAAAAAATAATAAAGCACATTTTTTGATTAAGACGCCAGATTACAGTTATTTACTTGCATTCCTGAACAGAAAAAGAGTGAGTTTTCGTGGATGAATGATTGATTCATTTCTGACTTCTCAAAGAAGTCCAGTGTGCCGACTCAACCTGGGTCTTATTTATTTTTGGCCACCATTGCTGTCAGTGATAATACACTCACATGAGACAAACATAGTAGGAAGAGAAAACAAAACTGCAGCTGCTTCTGTCTGCCTTGCACCCCATAGCTGCGTGTGCACACAACAGTGTACACAAATACAAGAGTATTTGAGTGTACTCATTTTTGGTTCTACCCAAAAATAAAGTATCTAGATGATCAGCCTTAAACTTGCAGCTCTGTGGTACAACCTGCCTGATGATCTGGCTTTTTGTTTCTGACGTTTTGAATAGTGTGGTAAACAAGATGTTACCAGTATCAAAAGAAAAAGCTGATGTGTAAGAAAAGTTATAGGGTTACAAAAGACATCTGGGTAACTTGTTGTGCTTCCCAGAAAACAGTAGAAGATATTCTTTGTGTAGTACATGAGAAAGATTCTGTGTTTTTTTTTCTAGTTGGCCTGAGGCTTTAGTGTTGTTGAGGAAGCAATCCTCTGTCAAGCAAACTGCAGCTTTACAGCTGATCCTCGGGAGCCATCGAACTTTTGCATTAGGGCTTCATGGTGTTCTCGGCAGCAGGAGATTCAGACCAGATGAACACACTGAGAATCATCTTATTAGCAGCCAGTGAACAACAACTCAACAACTGCTGTTATAAATGTTTTCAGTTGTTTTCCAAATGAATATGTGTCCCCCTCCAACCCCTTTGAAACATCTGGACAGTGAGAGGCACTGGCCTCACTGACCAGACACGGCTTAACATCAGGAGGTAATCAGTGTTCAATCAGTTTTACCTGTGCAGACCAATGTGAGAGATGATGTGTGAGATGATTTTTGTAACTTTCTCAACCTAACAGTGATAGTGCTTAACAGTATTATCATTTCTATGCTGATGAAATGAAAGTTTATTAAGATCAGTAAAGTTTATTAAGATCTATTATATCCCATACCTCAGTGATATTACCTATTGCACTGCACTGAGCCTGTGTCTTTATCTGCCAATGTTAGGTTCATCAGGGGACAGTGAAGACTGTGCTATTGGCTCCCAGGGACTCCGGGTCCCCACTCAGAAGTCCTACTCCTCCAGTGAAACACTGAAGGCCTTTGACCAGCACCAAGACCAGACCAGGTTAAAACTTGGATGACACACACTATAATCTTCTCTTTTATCCAACATTATTGTAACTGTGCCAGAAATGTGAAAAACACAATATACAAATTGTATTTGACTTGGTGAACTTGGTGTAATTAGTATTTCATTTATATGTTATCTGTATCTATTTGTTGTTTCACTTTTGTAACAACTGGTTGGAAGCTTATTGTTAGCTATTATTAATTATGTTTTATTAGTGTTATCCTTGTGTGTTCACTGTATTGAATAGACCTACATTTCTGTAAATGTATAAGCAATGTTTACTTCTGCTTAAGTAAATTATTATTTCTTCTTTCTTATGAAATGTTAAACCAGCATGACTTGTGGAAAAGCAGTGTGTGGTTATAGTCATTATTTTAGGTCTGCTTTATGCTCAGTGATTTAAAACCACTCTTTTACCAGAGCTACATTTTGAACAACAGCCCTTGATTACCCAGTAGATCAGTACAGCACAGGTTAGAATAGGAGAGCACCAAAACCTGGGCGTAATCCACATTTTGTTCAGATTTTAAATAAAAGAAGTAAATTTAACCCTGCAGGAAACAGACAGTAAAGATAAATTTTTATTGCATAATAAAAATGAAAAAGAAACAGGAAACAGTAATTGTGGCATGTACACAATTTGGATACTTTTGGACTTTTCTACACTTTTTACCTTGTATTAACTCCTAGCAATGGCTGACTCAATAGGACATGCAAGGCAGGTCAAGAATTAGCAGTTAAGGGGGACTGTGAAAGTCAAGATAAGATCTGGCAGAGCAAGAAATATTTCAGATGAAGTTGTACAGGGTGGGCTGGGGTAGAATGGGTGGGTTCACATATTATTGGGTTGCTTAGAAAATTGCTGATTTTTTAAGCAACCCAATGAAATGAAATTCTTTCACATGGGAAGGTAATCTCTCTTGATGCTCTGGAACTGTTTGAACCTACCTATATCTTCAACAGCAAATCAAAGCTTACCTTATGAAAAACAAAGAATTTGTTAGCTCGAGCTCATGGTCTTTATTGCATTACAATATATTAACATTCAGCAAAATCTTCACTTTTAATCTGTTTTTTTCTGAAGGAGCAAATAGACTTCTTTTCACCCAAAAAAATGATCAAAATATGCAATCTGCCCAGGTATGCAACATTTACTTAAATGTGTACTGATACTGAAAATATTTTCACCATTGGAACTAGCAGCCAGTCAATTTGCAATGTTCATTCAGCATGTCTTTCTCGAACATTAATCATTATTTAATGCTATTTTATTTACATTTCCAGTAAATAGAATCAAACTTCGCTGTGTGAATATCTGCAGTAGGTTGCCTAAAATTACTAGTGACAATTTTTTTCTTTTTGCACTGGCTGTTTTGCTTTTCCATACATTCAGAATAATAACAAAAGCACCACTTAGTGCAGAGTGTAGTTTTTACTGTATTTTTTTAACCACACTCTGTCCAGTTTGATATCTAAGTTTTCTTTATGGTGATGTGGTAGTTATGTAGCAGAGAAAATGGCTAAGCAAAGGTGCACAGTGAGTGTGCGGCACCTTCATTTATCATTTTTGCCCTTGGTTTTTAACAGGTTACTATACGGGACGACCAAGGGACACAAGGACATGGTTCACCGTGAGCAGGATGATTATAACAGACAAGGTAAGAGTCTACAAACGTGCACAGACAAATATATAAGGATATATATAAGGACAGCATCTGTACAAATAAACTTAAAGTAAATAGGCTTTGCCATCAGTTCCTTTCAAAATAAGGATTGTCTTTCTTTTGATTTTTTTGTTAAAAATATAATTGACAATACAAATACATTTAAAGTAAATGTAAATGTTAATTTGCTTAATTGGATATTTAGTTATTTGGTCGTGAATGCATTCATGTGTACATAAAATTTGCTAAACTGCAGCTCAGATGGAGGATGGAAAGGTATGTTAAATAAGAAATATGTGTGATAAAGGCTATAATCACCCATTGAAAGTGGAAGAAATAACAAAAAGAGAAAAATAAAACAACAAAAAGAAAAATATTTCACCACAGAGTGCCCCCATTGTTCTCCAGCTCTGATTACCACAACATCAATATTTGAGGATAGAATAAAATCATAATTACTCAATCATCTTATCACCTTCGTTTTCGCTGCTGTCCTAATTGGAGCTCATTTAAAATTAATATAACTTTTAATTGAACGGCAGCACTCCTTATCTCTTGTTGTGTCGTTAATTACAGAATGCTTTTATAATTTCCCTTTTCATTTGCTGATTAAAGATGAAGACGCACACACAGATTTTACTGATATTTTTTTCATTTATATTTTAAAGGGATTATCATGTGTGTTATTTGAACCTGATCTGAGCTCCTTTCCAGTTACTCCTGATACCCAATTAAATTTAATGAAAGCATGAAAGTTCTCTAAATATGTAATCCAAATATCAAAGAAACAGCATTTGAAATAGAAAGAAAACGGCCATTTTAGAAATAACCTACTTAGCATCTTAATTTTGTTTTATGGGAAGAACTTTAAAATGTTACAAATTTTTCTATGCGATTGTTCTATCCAGACTACAGGAGAATAAGGTGAGACTTTAACTAGCAGATATCACCATGAAACCTACTTACTATATATATATATATATATATATATATTTTTTTTTTATTTTTTTTTTTTTTTTTTTTTTTTTTTTTTATTTTTTTTAATATTTTTTTTTTTCTTTTTTTTTTTTTTTTT
>VUQI01025607.1:20331-35523 GCA_015106735.1 Paratilapia polleni | reverse complement strand
AGCATACCAAGACATTTTGGACAATTTCATGCTCCCAACTTTGTGGGAACAGTTTGGGGATGGCCCCTTCCTGTTCCAACATGACTGCGCACCAGTGCACAAAGCAAGGTCCATAAAGACATGGATGAACGAGTCTGGTGTGGAAGAACTTGACTGGCCTGCACAGAGTCCTGACCTCAACCCGACAGAACACCTTTGGGATGAATTAGAGCAGAGACTGCGAGCCAGGCCTTCTCGTCCAACATCAGTGTCTGACCTCACAAATGTGCTTCTGGAAGAATGGTCAAAAATTCCTATGAACACACTCCTAAACCTTGTGGAAAGCCTTCCCAGAAGAGTTGAAGCTGTTATAGCTGCAAAGGGTGGGCCGACATCATATTAAACCCTATGGATTAAGAATGGGATGTCACACAAGTTCATATGTGTGTGAAGGCAGACGAGCAAATACTTTTGGCAATATAGTGTATGTCCATATAGATAGTGCTGCTATAATGTTAATACTAACTAATTTCTCTGATTCTCCCAGGTGAATGTACATGTAGTGTTTGAAGGAGATGAAGAGTTTGAACAGAAGATCAGTTTATAGGGGGTAAGTGACCACTTCGTGTTTCATTATACTGTGTTTTGTGGGCCTTTGAGCTGTGATGTTTAATATTGAACTATATTGCATGAATACAGTTGATTTGACTTTGACTAGTGTTAAATTATTAATATTAATATAACAATAATCTTTATTTCTGGAGCATGTGCAAATGAAAAATGAAGTAAAAACCATTAGGATAAGGTCTCTGATTAAAATGTGTATTTGGAAAGTTAGGACTTTGGCACCTCCCTGTGGTAGTAACAGCACAAAAGAGAACAAACACTTTCTTAAAAAAACCCAACAACTTGAAAATAGAGATTTGTTGTTGAAAAAGAACTTTTTCTTCATCCTGTCAGGCTGTGGAGGTGAAGAACAGTGTGGTGAACCTGATGGCTGCTAAGATGGAGGTGTCTCTTAAGAAGGCTAAGCCAATCACATGGGCCCGTCTGGACCTGCCCTCCCTCCCACAGAGTCAACAGGAGGAAACCAAACAGACATAGCAAACTCGAACCTCACTTCCAGCTTCTGTCCCTCCTTGGCCTGTATCTTGTGCAGCTTTCCGTCCTTTGTGTAGCGTTGCTGCGGCAAATCCGACCTCTTGTCACTTGAACTTAGTCTCCTCTGGAGACACCTGTGTATCGTCATTCCTTTATTCTCAGTAGACACATAAAACCTCAAACAGCACAGAACACTGATACAAGCACAAACAGTAGCAACATACTGTAGCTTTAATGACGATTTAAGAGATAAAACTGTGGTTAGGCGTCTCAAATGGCCTTTTATTTGTCCAGTCACATGGAAGAACCAGGGTACATGTAGATCTTTAAGTATTTTTTTGACATGTCTTAATAATATGCCTCTACAGGATATGTTGTCATGAAGGTGCAGACGTGAGGCTCAGGATCGGGGACCAAAATAAACCTTTATTAAGGCAAGGCAGGGAGTTCAGCAAACAGCTGAAAGCAAAGTCCAAAAAATAAAAAAATCAGAGTATCTAGAAATCATTCACAGCACAGAACACAGAGGCAAACAAACAGTACAATGCAACGAGGAACAGACAAACTGAAGCCTTAAATACACAAGAGGCATTCAAGGGGAGTGGACACAGGAGGGTGACGAGACACAGCTGAAACTAATTAAAGATGGCGGGACAGGGGAAGCAAAACTGAAAAAAGCGACACAGACAGAAGTTACCAAAATAAAACAGGAAGTACAAAACAGCAAACACAAAGACAGAGACTTGACAGCCACGGGGAACACAGGAGGGCAGGAAAACCAAAACTTATGGAATAAACTATAAACAAAACTATAACTACAAATTACTAAAATCATGGAAAACAAAACAGAAGCTATAAGCTAGAAGAAAAACTCTAAATGACAAAGAACCAAGAACGGACTAAGCAGAAAATATACACAATAATTATAACCAGAAACCGGACTGCAAAAGGTTGCAAAACTAAAACTAAGAATAAAATCATAAAACTAGCGATACGAACTATAATGCAAAACTCAAGATGACCAAAAAAAAAAAAATCAAATAAAGCATAAAACATATAACAAATAAACTAAACTAGTACTCAAAAGACCCCAGACCATGACATATGTATTGTATTTATTTTATACTCAGACTATAGTCCCCATAATATGTAATTCATTTACTATTCTTATATGTTGTGTTTAAGTGTCCTTGGACAAAGAACTCACATGATATTTATGGCTGTAAGAACACCAGTGTTGTTGCCAGTGAACACTTTGTCAGGTTTATTCACCACAATGTAATGGAGTGTTGTTTATTTGTGAATTTATGTAATGTTATTGCCTTTACACTGTAACTTTTCCATCCTGTGAACCAGAGCATCTGATTGTCACTTGATCCTTTATTGTACAATGTTGTCACTTTCAAGTCTTTGTTACACACAGGTAACAAGCACAATAATATGTAAAAATGCAACTGTTGTTCAAATTGCTCGGCTTTATTACCTCATGATGACATTCCTTATATGTCATCACTTTCATAACTCAGCATTTTAAACATAGGTGTTTCCATAATGAGATCATTTTATCATCGTGTACGTCCAATAAACTTTGTGTACAAAGCATTTGAGAAAATAGTTTACCAAAATTTAAAACATCTTAATAAAACTCATTATGCATACTACACTTTTTTCCTTGGTCAAGTACATAACTAAAATTTGAGTTATTCTGTGCCCACATGTGAAGATTGGTTTATTGGAATAACTTATAATCAAAAACATTATTACAAAACATTAAAAACACATGATTTATTTATGGAGCCACTTCATAAAACACAAACCTGAAAGAATAAAAAGATTTCTGAAGGTGTGATGAAGACTTTTTTTTTGTTCAGGTCTAGTTGTTCTGGAAAAAAACAACCAGATAAGAAACATGGATTGCCCTGTGTGTGTTGCAGGTACTGGATATGTTATAATGCAGTTGTCAGATCTGATTAGTTTTTTTTGATTGCCTTCATGCAGGCTGTGTCAGGGTCATGGCAGCAGCGTGGACAGTGAAAGCTGCTATGCTGATCTGACGCTTGACTTCCTCCCAGGCCTTTGCTGGGTCAGCTGAGTTCCCGATGTCAAATAAAGCATCATAGATCCCAGGAAAAGACTCCCCTGCATATTTATTATGACTGCTGGGAGCAAAAATCACATGTCTGAAACAGAGAAGAGATGAGAACAGTGGAGGTGTTATGTTTGGGGATGCACCCACAGGTAATTAAAGTGTGGAATTCTTAAAACAAGCTCAAGAGGTATACAAATGAAGGGGACACGAGTCTCTGTGGGGTCTGCTGTTTTTTTTTTTTAATTTATAAATCTGATAAGCAGTCATGCATGCAGCTAAAATGGAATGTGCACTGCAGTTATCCAGCTGTTTAAAAGGATCAAAACAACATTCAAAATCTGTTTCTGCAGCCACTTTCTGAGCCCAGAAGGACACTGTAGTGATCCAGTAATCATTAAAATATAATTACAAACATTTATGAATAGACTGAGAGCTGTTTGCGCAAAAACATCACATGACAGGGAAACCAAAACGGCATGCTTCTAAATGCTTCTAAAAATATCAGGTGACTACAACACAGTATTCATGTCATTGAGTAGCATTTTCCTTTTACTGTGAAATACACATAAACATATAGGATGCCTAAACCAGTGTAAACTTGGCTGGTACTGGGGAGAAAATGTAAAATGTGGAAAGAGTAAAGTTTTTCCTAATGTACAGCATAGATGCAATGCAGCAGAATGAACATACAGTATTCACTGATGAGAACAGCAGAGCAAACAGTTTTAAAGATGGCCTACCTTCTGAGATATACAATAACACAAGTGTTTTATTGAAGACTCATATGACACACGAGCCATTCCCAAAGTCTACTTTGAGTTGATTTAATCAGTAAACCAGGTTTGCTGAGTAAAGAGAGCTCAGCTACAGTATGCTTAAATTCAAAGTGACTGATAGGAATAATGGGTGAAGTGAACATCCTGTAGAGCCCAATGAGACACTAAGTGTCCCACTTTTGTTATAATAGCTTTTTTTTTTTTTATCTCAGTGTAATACTGGGTAGTTTTATGCCCTCTAAAAGTACACTGAAGAAATGAATCAGTCTGGTCTAAGCATTTGTGGTAAGGTAGTGAAGAAGTTGCCAAGGTTGCTTGATTTTGAGAAGCTGCAAGTCCAAAAAGTTGCTACAGCATGGACTAGTGCTTCATAGTATGTTAGGTTTGAGAATTATATTCTCAAAGAATAATCCAAGGCTACAGATATCTGAAAAATGTTTGAAAATGTTTCAAATTTAGTCTTGCTGATCATAATAATGCCAATTCAGCACAAAATGCTAACTAGTAGGCAGTATGCTAAGGTGTAACTGTAAAACAATTTAAAACAAATGTGTTTTGTGAATGTGTGTGAGAGACTAACCTGTAGAATGGTCTGCCAGGTAAACCCAGAGGGTCTATAAAGGCTCTCTCCAAGTACATAAGCTGATCATTCATGACCCGTAGCTGCAGAGGACTGCACATACGCACAAAACGCTATTACATCTCCAACTGCATTTGTCAAGACTCAACACACATTTCAAGGCTTATATAAGCTGGACCATGCAGATCAGTAAATTTAAGTATTTGTTCAGATGCCTGAAATGCATAACCTGTCAAACACAACTCTTACTCTGCTTTGTTGAGAGTCTGGAGGCGCTCATGGAAATCCCTGGCTGCAACAGTGAAATTGTGGACTGCAGAAAACAGGGAATCTAGAAAAAACATAAAAAATAAAGAGTGTGCACCCCATACACTCTGGCAACATTTGTACAGCCTTTGGGTCATGACATTATGATACTAATGATGACCATGACTCACCAAATGACACTTTATACACCTGCATCTCCTCTGGGTTCTTCTGTGCCAGCTGAGCTATGCTCTGTGCATACTTCCCCAGTGAGTCTGCATACTCATCAGCATCAAGAGGGAGCAGCTGGGAATCAGCCAACAGGAAGATGAGCCCACCTCTCACCTGAGCCACTGCCCGAAGCCTCTTAAAGGATGGGTCGTAAAACTTCTCCACGATCTCGAAGGTTTCATACACACTGTGGTAGACTGGATAGCTACTGTATTTTTCTGTTTTCTGAATGGACACACAGAACACTTCACTAAGTCCATGGTTGCTCACAGTAACCTAACTCCTACCATAAAGATACTTAATTTAGCACTTACTCGCATTAACAAACTTAACTCCTAGGTAAAGACAGAAGTTCAACTGCAGTATGATCATTTCAGTAACATCGACTTTTTAAACCCCAAATCTGATTCATACCGTAGCACTCTGCAAATAGAGATCATAATATATGAGTATACACAACTAGGAATGGGCCACAAAACTTAAATTAAAGTGGAAAATAAAAATACAAATACAGAAAACTCTGGATACACAAAGGCTTATGTTAAGAATACAAGTAAAAAAAAAACTACATAGCAATACACCTTAATAATAATAACAACAAATATTATTTATATAGATAAATGTGGGGGTGCAGCATGTCTCACCTTGTTCTTGGTGTATCTGGCTCTGCCTGCAGCAATTCCCAGACGGATAAAATAGGCCTCAAAATCACTGCCTGACCCGAGCTTGCTGATCCTACGAAACACCAGAATAAAGCACAGACAGATTTGTTTGGTTTACTTCCTGATAGATTATTTATCAGCGAATAATGAGCCACACTTTTCACATTCAAAACTTAATTTAAACCAAACATGCAGTCACAAAAAGACTAGATCAAATAGATGCGGGTTTTTCAGTAGTTTGTATAGACACTCACCTGAAACTTTATTAGGTACACCCTACAAGTACTGGGTTGGACCCACTTTTTCCTTCAGAACTGCCTTAATTTTTAAGACATAGATTCACCAAAGTGCTGGAAACATTCCTCAGAGATTTTGGGCCATACTGACATGATAGCCTCCTATAGGCTGCACATCCATGACATCAATCTCCCGTTCCACCACATCCCAAAGGTGCTCTATTGGATTGAGATCTGATGACTGTGGAGGCCATTTGAGTACAGTGAACTCACTGTCATGCTCAAGAAACCAGTTTGAGATGAGTTTTGTGACATGGTGTGTTATCCTGCTGGAAGCAGCCATCAGAAGATGGGTACACTGTGGTCATAAAGGGATGGACATGGTCAGCAACAATACTCAGGTAGGCTGTGGCATTTAAAAGATGCTCAGTTGGTACTAAGGGGGCCCAAAAAAGTGTGCCAAGAAAATATCCCCCACACCATTACACCACCACCACCCAGAATTGTTGCTACAAGGCAGGATGGATCCATGCTTTCATGTTGTTCATGTAGCCCATCTGCTTCAAGGTTTGACATGTTGTGCATTCAGAGATGCTCTTCTGCATACCTTGGTTGTAATGAGTGGTTATTTGAGTTACGGTTGCCTTCCTATCAACTTTAAACAGTCTGCCCATTCTCCTCTGACCTCTGGCATCAACAAGGCATTTTCACCCAGAGAACTGCTTTTCACTGGATTTTTTGGACCATTCTCTGTAAACCCTAGAGATAGTTGTGTGGGGAAATCGCAGCAGATCAGCAGTTTCTGAAATACTCAGACCAGCCCGTCTGGCACCAACCATGCCACCGTCAAAGTCACTTAAATCACCTTTCTTCCCCATTCTGATGCTCGGTTTGAACTTCAGCAGGTCGTCTTGACCATGTCTACATGCCTAAATGTATTGAGTTGCTGCCGTGTGATTGGCTGATTAGATATCTGCGTTAATGACCACAAAACAGGCGTGCCTGTTCTGGCCAGTGAGTTTATCTTACACAATGTGACCAAATGGCAACATTTGTGTGCAGTTGCATAGAAAAATGAGTATACTTCAACAGCATGCTGTTTTATCCTTCTAAACTAGCATGTTTTATTGCTTATTATTGTATTTTTGTTGTATTTTTCTTAACTGTGTGGCTTTGTACCTGGGTGCATCACGGTCATTTGTCCAATTGTCCCTCTTATGCCAGCTCTCGTACAGAGACACTCCCTCCTCTCCTTCTTCGGGACTGGCTATCTACACAAAAACACAGAAACACATGGCTTCATGGTGGAAAGAATAGAATGCTTTTAAGACAAGAGTTGTTTACTCAGATCAGTGGCAGATATGTTGTGTTTTTAAATCTGCTCACCTGCTTCGTGAGGTCATACACCAAAGGGTTCAGTGATGGAGTGCAGTCAACCCTCAGAGTATACATGCCTGGAGTTTAAAAAGACTTGTATACATGCAAGTAATACCAAAAACAATCCACAACTAAATTATTATTTCAATATGTATCCAAGAAACATTCTCACCCTCTATAGCTGAGTCTGCGTTGATGTAGGCCACGGCTCTCTGCTGCAGCAGTTTGGCATTATCCTGTTAAAAAGGGTGAAGTGAGCTCATTGTGTGTGTGTGTGTGTGTGTGTGTGTGCATGTTAAAAAGTGTGTATGTGCATTTGCATATATGGTACCTCTGCCCATTCTGTAGATCCCAGCAGTCCAAACTCCTCTGCATCCCAGCTGGCAAATATTATAGTCCTCCTTGGCCTCCAGCCTACACACACAAACACACACAAATGCACCCTGAGTATTAATACAATAATTCTCTCATTTACTCACATGGAAAATCTTACCTTTACTGAGCAGCCTGCCAGCACTCCTAACATTTTCATGGACCACTGCAGCACCAGTCATGGGATCAATTCCTCCGAACACCCAGGCATCGCGGTGCCCTCCGAGAATCACATACCTGTCTACACAAACCCACCAACAGCACACGTTGCAAGAGAAGTTAAATAAAAAGACTGAGACCGAGACATCTGAGAATCTCTTCCCTAAGATACTCAAAGATGTTTTTATGTCTCCACACAGACAAACAAAAACTACACTCGTATTTGCATCCCTACGTGCAGGCATCAAATTTGTTCGTACTATATCTACACTGCAGTCTATACTTTATTGATGTTAACTGTGTGTTACATGTGTCTGTAAAATACTGCAGAATGAAGGGTTTCTTGTACCTGGCTCCAGAGCTCCTCTAATCTTTCCGATGACATTGTAGATTCTGGTTACCTGGTTGTTTGTGTGGATGTTCATACGCACCTTCCTGAGACAGGCAGATTGAGAGATAAGTGATATTGAGTGAATGAGATATAAAGACATACAGTATAAAGATAGAAACAGGCCAAGATAATTTAAGAGGAAATGTGTGAGAACTTGGGGATAGGGCCGGGGATATAAGTTTTAATGTCCAGAAAATGCTAGCATTTTTCTGTTTGTTTTATGATGCACAGCAGCCTCAGAATCAGTTTAAACTGCAGCTCTGCTAAAAAACATTTTAAAAGTAACTAACAAACAGTTGATTCTAATAGCTGTGTTTGTCTATTTATGTCTCTCACTCACACAGGAGGTACAAGGGCCTCCATTGTATTTCAGCTGGCTTCATGCCACTGGGTCACAGAATGTGAACGAAAGCAACAAAAGGAAGGGACAAGCATTAAAACACAGACTGGAGTGAAGTGGCAGAGGAGAGAACACCAGCAGGAGAGGAAAGAGGGTTAATTTGAAAAATAGGAAGGATTAAAGCTTTAGAAAAGAACTTACTGGCTCTTGAAGTCTTCTGTAAAGCCTGGGCCAATCCTGTAGGAGACATTCAGAGCTCCTTTCCAATTGTTGGGTGGAATCTCTCCTCCCATGTTCCTGTTAAATGAATAATTATTCATATATTCTGTAAATAATACAAATTAGATTCAAGCCGGCTCAAAGGAAATGTTTGATTTGTTGCCCTAAATTACAAATTGAAGTGAAAGAGTTTTTCCTACAAGAGTTTCTTGCATAAAACAAACACAATCATTATTATCAAGTGTTTGAAAAGAAAAACACGTGTACTTCAGTAGGTGAATAGCATCATGGAAGCCAATTGGATGCACAGGGATGTCAGGAAGTCCTACTCCATCCTCCAGGCTGAATCTGTAGGTGTATCCTGTAAGAGAAGAGACCTTTTTAGGTAAAATGTATATCCACTGATACAGGACAAGTGCTAGCACATGGAAACACACACCTTTGGCAGGATACCCTGGTGTGAGTGGGTCTCCTGCTCCGTTCAGGTTGAGAACGTTTCCTCTCTGAGCTCCACCACCGGGTAGGTTCCAGCCGTCGGGATAGGGCTGCAAACAGACACATTTTAAAATGCTTATTCTTCTACTTTTACCAGTCATGATGTGGCAGTGGTCAAACAGTGATATCCAGTGGGGCTTAATCATGAATTTAACACTGTTGTTTGTAGATTCCACCACTGCATCATGGCTTGTGTAAACTCCCACCTGGACTCCATCAGCCCAGTAATCTGCCGGGTCTGAGAATATAATGACCCCTTTCGCTCCGGCTAACATGGCATTCTTCACCTGGCAGACAGACAGGGTGAGAAAGAGGAAGCACTGGGTTATTTTGATGCAAAAGTAAAATTTTTCTCTGTCTGAACTGAATGCTTGGGCATTTTTGTTCTCGACCAATCATCACAGAGCAGCAATGAGCGATGTGACACTGATAGAGTGCATTAACTACTAAAAGATGAGTGATAATTTAAACATTTCTGGAACATTTTCAAATGCAGCAGTGTTAATATTCACACAGGACTACTACAGAGTAAAATTAAAGACTTTTCTTACCTTATTGCCTCTGAATATTTTTCCATATCTGACAATGACAATCTTCCCAGTCACATTGATGCCCATCTCCCTTTGTAACTGAAAAAAGTCTTCTGTGCGACCATAGTTCACATACACCAAGTCCCCCTAGAGACAAACACGTGAGGAGAAGAGGTCTCAGGTGCCTGTTTTATGATTATGATTGTTTGTGTTTGTGCATGGTCGTTTACCTCAGGTTGTCCTTTGGCGGAGAAAGCACTGTACGGAGGTACTATATTGGAAATATGTTCATAACCCTGTGGAACCGGCTCAGCCAAGGAAGTGTTAAAAACCTGAGAAAGTAAAGACAGATGAGGCCAAACCAAATTAGATTAAAATAATTGAGCTAGCCCTTTCCTCTCCCAATCATGCTCTGATATATGCAGTACTGTATTTAAGTACAGATTTAAGGTACTTGCACTTTACTTGAGTAGAATCTTTTCATGATTCTTAATACTTTAAATCCCCTACATTGAAGGGGAATAGTGTTTTAACTTAACTACATCGGAAACTATTTTGACACTTTGAAGTAACATTGCAAGCAAAAATTCCAAACACTTCATGATTCCAGCTCATGTGAAGATCTGCTGCTTTTCTCATTTCAGATGGTTATTCAACAGCAGTCTAGATTAAACACTGTGAAGCTGGCTCTGGATAACTGTGATGTTTTCATGTTTTCAAGTTTTACCCACTAAGCAATCAATCAGATTATTTGAAAACATAACTAGCAGACCAATCTATAAAAACATTTGCATTTGCAGAAAAAAAAAAAAGTTTGGAGATGTGGAAAGTGAGGCATGCACATCTGTGTGACGAAGCACAGATCAAGCTGACTCCCTGTACTAGCTTGCAGGCTTCCAACCTTTAGCTGCAAAGCTCTGATTGTGTTTAAATTCCTTAGTGCAACCCACAGTAATACTGTTTTTCTGTGCTGTATCATTATCAGACACCTCCAAAGGTTTATCTCACACCAAGGCCTAAGAAGGACCTTGGACTTGAATGAGCTGTCCTGTAGTTCTGTGGTGAAGACTACCACAAGGGTGGGGGAGGAGAGGAGGACTGGAGTGTTATGTTACTGTGTTTTCAACATAACTGTCTGATCTCTGTATGCAGTCTGCAACTTGGTTATCTCTCCAAATACAATGAGAAGTGATCAGGGGTCTGAACTAATGTTACTGTTCAAGTGCATGAGAAAATCACAAGAGGCATTTAATCAGAGTGCTTGAAGTGGTAAAATAGATTAGTATCACCAAATATTTCCAACTGTGTGCACTACAAATAACTCTAAAGTGGTTTCTCTATCTGAACACAAGGCATGCAAAGGGTTGTTTTAAACATTTTAACTGGTAGCTGTGTAATGGCCTGGCTTTTCACAGAGTATGACTGCCATCCTATTGCAGTAACAAATCAGAACTGACAATATTGCACAAGAAACAAGTACAGGTGTCTGCAAGGCGTGTATCTTATAGAAATGTTGAACCTGTATGTGGGTGAAACACAATTTTCATGCTGTCTTTTTAAATCAACTTTGTCTGTGCATGTGCATCTGACTGTATATGAACATGTACTTTAAGTGCACATCTTGTCCGCAGGCATGTACCGTACCTCGCTGCCAAGGTGATCAACTATTGAGATGTAATTTGGATGTGACTTGTTGGGATAGGACAACAGGACATCATAGGGCACCATCTCCACTGAGTCTAATCCAAACATCTGCCACTCTGTCATGATCTGCTCTGCATACTTCAGGTTCTGGTTTGTGCCCGCCAGGTGGGGGAGTTGTGTAAATTTCCTGTGGAGATGATGTTAACAGTTAGAGTGACAGTGTTGAGAACAGGGTGAACTGAATACATAAAAATAAATGTTAAGAAAAAATATTACATGCAAGCAAAGCTGACATCTGATTTCACTTGACTATTATATATCAACATATTTGCACTTTTCACTGAAGATGTAAATGTTGTTATAGCTCAAATCCAGCCTGACATATTAGGAACCTTTGGATATGCTGGGATCTTCACTAGACTTAAAAATATTTAGTTACTAGCGTGACTTTAGTTCACTTTGCTGGATTCATGAGAGGTCTGTGTAACAAATCATCTTACACACCATGTTAGATTTTGGTGAGTCAGTGGGATTTCAGAGGACAAGGGCTGTATTTTAGCAACATGTCTACAACTGCTGCACAACTGAAAACTTTTACCAGTTGGTGGTACATAGGAAATTTGAGCATTTTCTCTTGAATGACAATTATGAAAATATTAGTGTTGTTCAGAAAGTGATTAAAGTTGCTATTTCCTTTGACAAAGACCACTGGATGCAATCGTTTGCTTTAAATTACTTGTAATACTGAACAGGAAAGATTCAGTATATTGGTGATCATTTTTACCGGAGATGTTCTCTGATCTGATCTGTCTTCATTTCTTCCAGGAACTCCTTCAGATAATTGCTGGAGTCCTTGTGGTTTTCAGTGTTTGCATGCTTTGTGAACCAGCCTACAGCACACAGACACATAGTGTGTAAAGAAGCAGCGGGTGAGTTACAACAGCATGAGCTCTCTGGAGAGTTAATACCATAGTTGCTATTACGTGTTTAAAATTATTATTTTAAAGAAGAAACAGCAGACTTTAGATGGACTCTACTAGATACTGCCCAGCTGTGTTGGCTCTTAGCAGAGGGTTGCCAGTATTGTAATTTAAAGTCTGTTGGGCTTATGCACTAAGTGTTAACCTGCTGTGAGCACAAAGATGTGAAATGTATCATTGTGGTGACACTCAAACACGCAAAACTGTACCGTCAAGAATGGCACTAAGTAGTTTTACAGTTCACATGAATCATCTTAAAGAAATTCACAAAAAAGAAAAACAGTGTATTATCTCCTTAAACTGTGTATGTATTCTTGCCATTGAATTAACTGTCTTTGGTTTCTTCATTAGTACATTTATCATGGCCAACTGTTCCACCATTACTTTTAAAGGACTTCATCAAAAACAAACAGAAAAGCATACAGTCAGTATCACTTTGCGTCCAGCTAAAGCTCGTGTTGTGTTCTCATGCTTACCTATACAGAAGCCCAGCAAGAACATAGCTGTCACAACTGCAATCCGCCCGATCCACCGAAATAACCTGCTCTCTTTTCTCATTTTAAAGCTGCACGGCTCAGAGTTTTCCACACAGCAGAACAACTGACTCCACAGAGCATGCTGTTGCAGAGATAGCGATAGAGTGTAATTTGTTTGAGATGTGCACAGTGGGGGAATGGCAGAGTGAGATGGAGTGAGGCAGAAAGAGAGGGAGGGAGTTTGGTGGCTGGCTAAAAGAGGCGGTGAGTAAAAACCTGAAGAGGAATACACAGAAGAAACTAGTCATTAGTGCTGTGGTTTGCCAGTGGGCCGATTGCTGTCTTATGCACCTTGGCCACTGCAGTGCTGACTCAGTTATTACTCAACGTAAGAAAAGATAGCCACTCTGAACACTGTTTTCCTAGAAGCATGCATAAGCCGAGGTAACAGTTCAGTGCAGAAGGATGTCACAAGTTAAGAGGGAGTATCTACGGAGAGAAAATGGATCAGCAGATACTAAATCACCTCAGGCAAAGGGGAAAAGATTTCTTTAGTTTTTAAACATAGTGGTTCACAAGTGAACTGAAGAGCTACAATAAATTTGTGAAAAAAAAAACCCAAATCACTGAATCTGAAGAGGATAAAAATGATGTGACATAAAATAGGGCCTTCTCGGTCAGCAGATGTCAGTCCAGCTAAACAAACATTGGTGCAGTATGCTCTCCACAACCTCCATCAAAATACCAAATGTGGAAATATCTGATATTGGTCTTTTTAATTCAAATATAGCTTGAAATATCAGGTGTCTGTAAAGTAAATAAAAGCACATTTCACCAGCTGCAGAAGCTTTTATTCACAAAGGAGGAGCCTAACAAACTAGACTCACTCAGTGAAACTCATTTCTGTCATATAAACAAAGGAAGGCGCGATAAAACAGAGATACTCACTAAGTCCCAGGTATGAGATGTTTAGTTAAACTTTGTATTAATTTTGCCACCATGCACAACTTTGTGTCTTTGTTCTTTTTCTACACAGTGTTGAAATCTAAGTTAAGATATTACAGAGAGAGACAGTTTATTAAAGACTGGTTTATTTACTTTGAGTTCCATTTCAGCTCAGTTAATGCACCATTAAACCACTCTCTGTCGCTATAGATAGTCACGCATGTTTTCCCACACTGAGACGTGTACATGCCTGACCCCCCCGGCTCTGTGACCAGCTGTGTGGTGTATAGGATATCTCTTTCATTCAATGGGCTGAAGCGTGAAGTGAAGAGAGGAGGCTCTCTGCCCTCAGGAATGTGGGGAGTTCACAGACCACAGCAATGCCTCCTCCTCAACAAGCTGTTTATCTGGATATCAAATTTAATTAAACGGCCAGCCTTTAGATGGTGTGGGGATGTTGATTTTTGATTTAATTTGAAGTGCATTGTTTGGGTACCTAAGTCTTCCTGTGACTAGTGCTGGATAATTATGCTGTACACAGTATAATAAGTTACAGGAGTTATGAGTTACATGATTACATTTTAAAAAGCCTTTTTCTGTTGGGTCACATCATCTATCTATCTATCTATAACATCACAGATCTGAATCTGTTCATATCTAAAAATACTAACAGAGTTAACGATTGATATTACCTGGCCAGCATCCCTAAGTTGGCTGAAGGGGCTGAATACAATTTTAAACATGTTTGTTTACAATTTACGTTTTTAAAATACTGCTGAATTACACAGTGTTAAGTGTTAAGATCTCTCAAGGTGATAAGACAAGGGAATAGACGACGCTTCGCTGGTCTATAGCGCCCTCTAGTGTCAAAAAGAAGCAGTTAGGAGCGCTGAAGCGAAGTTTATTGTTCTCCTCATGTCCGGTTGTGGGTTGTATTTATCCGTCCTGGTCTTTTTTTTTTTTTTTTTTTTTTTTTTTTTTTTTTTTTTTTTTTTTTTTTGTTTTTTTTTTTTTTATATTTTCTCTTTTTTTTTTTTTTTTTTTTTTTTTTTTTTTTTTTTTTTTTTTTTTTTTTTTTTTGACCTGATGTTGTTTACTTGAATTTCATGTATAGAAATGACCTTGTTACTTGTCTGAGGTACAACAAAGTCACAGTGAAGTTAACAGATGCTTTCCTTGAATAACTACAGAGGTAATATATATTTTTGTATTTTTTAAATGTAAACAAACTCATATGTAACAGCTAACCAAAAAAAAAAAAAAGGAGGAGTCACGTGTAACATGCACCATCCTCATACAAAATCCAGCAAACAGCCTCTTGTCATCGAAAAGATGTGAATGAAGGACGAGGACTTAATGCTGTG
>VUQI01025607.1:0-20311 GCA_015106735.1 Paratilapia polleni | reverse complement strand
ATATATTCATGATGTTTTAGGGATGCTGCTAACTTAAATTTCCCGCCTGTCGTTCAGAGTTGAAATGAGGAGAGAGGCAGAGATAGTCTCAGCCAGGGCTGGGGGCTGAAAAGTTAAAATGCGCTCAGGGCACACAGAAGCGGCGTAACGGAGGAGGGTCGGGAGGACGGAGCAGACGCCGGCTGCAGTCAGGCACACAGACAGAGGACGAGTCTTTTACCTCTCGACCGCACCGGGGCTCTGGTGAAAAGTTTGGGCAGCTTCTGAGCCCCTGAAGGCATCATGGTTGTGTCGATGCGGAGCTGGGTCGCCAACGAAGGAGGGAAGCACTTGGTCCTGGTGGGGAAAAGTTTTTGTCAGACATTTGAAAACTGTTCAGCTCCGCTTAAATCTGTTAACTGATTGGTTCTAGCTGTTAATGGCCTGCTACTAACACCTTTCCCCAAGAATGTTCAAATGAATTGATAGTTAATGAATTTGTTACTGCTCAGCAGTTAATGTGTTAGTATATGAAGTAACCATATAGGCTATATAAGTCATTGTATACCAGTTGTAAGATTGTAGCCAGAAATTCAGATACAGATGTGCACGAGATTTTTACTGACAGTTTCCTGTGCTGTTTGTGGATGGTGTTTTTTGTTTCTCTCTATCTCTCTCTCTCTCTGTGTGTGTGTGTGTGTAGATGCTGTGGCTTGGAGCTAACACCTGGCTGTTCATCAGCACCTTCCTGCTCTACTCCACCGGGCAGCAGTACCACTATCTCTACAAGATGCTCGGGGTGAGACGTGATGCACATTTATTAACTTTCTACGATCAAATTTAGTGTTACATACCGAACCAGTTACAGAGGTTATAGTCTCTGATCCAAGTGTAACCCAAAAGCTTACTGAAGACACACTATGGGTTCACAACCTGTTGGCATTTCAGTACGGATGAACCAGTGTTCATCAACTTAAAGAAAGAAATCACCCTTTACTGATCCTTTAATGATCCTTTAAATCAAACTCCATCTTGGCTGCATATATATGATTAGACTCACAGTGGATCCATTTGGACTGTATGCGGACATAGATTTTTTTTTAACATCTCGACATGTCAAACAGGAAAACTAATGAATGGCCCTGAATGTCCTGGTATTGTTGATGCTGGCTAACTCTAACAAATGGAAACTGAAAAGAGCAAGGTCATGGTTGATAATATAAGTAATGCCTGTGCTTTTAGTTGAGGTGAATTACATGTATGTGCTTCAGTCAGAACAATGCTCTTCATAATTCCACAAATAAATGGAAGTTGTATGCATGATATGCTGTTTTCTGATAAAAAATGAGTTCTTCTTGTTCATGCAAACAGTAGATATGCACAGAAATCTCAGTCTATGGGTCACTATGGAGTAACAAGAGTTGTAATTAGTGCATGAAGAGGGGCGATATAGACATATTGACATTTTTCATGCCAACATTTTGACAAATTTCATCAAGCTCCCTCAACCAGTGACATAACAGCAACCTCTGGAACCAGCTGACCTAAACTGGATACACTTGTTTTGAATGTTATACACCCATGTTTTTCTTCAAAATGTCTGCTGCAGAAAAAGGTCCATTGTCTGGTGATGTTTAGTTCTTTACACTCGTGGTCCACTCAGACAGGTATTTTCACTAGTTTTGGTTGATCAGTTGTCTTCTTGGGGACTGTTTAGGTGTGAACACAACCTGGCCTTTAAGGTCTGCATTGACTCATCAACATATCAGGGCTTGTAAATTTCGATTCTAACTAAATTCTGTTGGGGAAAAAAACCCCCAGCAAATCTAGAGCCAGGCAGCAGGGACATGAGGGGGACAAACAGTCACACACACAGAATCAGGATTAGATTTTCATGCTTGCTGACTCATGTGGTGTAATTTTTGTCACAAGTTCTCAGTGGTGTCTCTGTATGTGTGTGTCTTGATGCATGCCTGTGTGAGTGAACATGTTCGGAGAAAATTGCACAGACACTACTGATACTATTTCCTGAGGCTCCTCACCAGCTATACATGCCTACTCCATAAAAGCTTAAGACCAGAGTTTGTATTCACACCAGTTACTTATTATTAATATTACATACGATTGTGTTGTTACTTTACTCTCTGTGCAAATATAGCGTGTGAAAAATGCTCATTGGGGGAAAAAGGAAATACATTTACATATTCTGCAGACTGTCAAAGAATGTCTGAATGATCTTTTTTGGAAGTAAAGACAAAAAAATAAACAAACTGATAAACTGAAACTTGCTGAAGTTTCTGAAACAAAACTGAAACAAATCTTAGCACATTTAATAGACTAAGAGTTTTTGTAAACTGAGCTGTTAAAACACATTGAGACAATGAAAAATGTCACATGAAAAGCCAGCAGATGGAAAAAAAAAAAACCTGTATAGTTAGATAGAAATAAATGACAAAATTAGAAGTGGCAGCGAGCAGCATGTGTGAGCTATTGCACTGCATGTACAGTGGGAAGCAAAGGGGAGAGAGGGGCAAGTGTGGGCATGCCGCTGGTTTGACTGAATACCTTGCCAGAGGGCTTAAGTTTATGTGTGCGTCCTGCGCGTGTATATGTGTGCATGCAAGCTGTTTTTCAAAGGCGAACTAAATCTAACTTCAAGTAGCCTCTTATCTCATTCACCTGTATGGCTCAGCATGTGTGTTGTGGGCGTTTGGGATGTTGGGCATGTACAGAAAGCCAGATATCAGATCTCCAGCTTGTGGTTTTGTCGTTAGCTGTTTTTCTTTGGGAAGATGTGTTGAGTGAATGTGTGTGTGGGAAGTTTTTAAATGATAAAGGCGTCTGACTTTTAAAGCATGCTGGTCTTGACCATCGCTTGCTATATGTAGATTCTAACTTTGGCCAGTTGTTTGCCACATTCTTATATTTCAGCAGTCCAGCAAACTGTGACAACTAATCACTTAAAAGTGGTGACTGACCAGTTGCTGCTGCTGCCTTAAGTAATCACATTGTTTAAGCAAGCTTCCTGTATTATGTTTTATCTCTTACGGCCCGCCATAAAACCTTACCACCATTTAAATCCCGTATCTCTTCAAAAGCTGGACTACAGTTTCAGACACTCTCTCTGCTTTTGATCTGCACACACCTTCATCTCGCACACCAGTTATTTCAGTTTCTTGGGGATAATCAGAAGAGATGGCACCTGCAGAGCACACTCAGGCTGCCAAGAAAGCGTTTAAACATGCTGAGTTTAGGAGACGCCAAAGTACATGCAGCATTTAAGCATGAAAACAGCTTTGATTATTGGGCTGTAGTTTAAAATTTCTAAAACCAGATTACACAGCTGACATCCCGCCCATGTCACTTCAGGGAAACTGGCCACTTGTCATCCAGTTGTTAGATGTCTGAACCTAAAGCTGCTCTGTAATGAAAGGATGACAGTAAAATTTGCAAGTGGTGGCAAGACAGTGGTGTAGTCAGAGGTGTCTCTGAGAGAGAATAAAGAGAATAAAATGAAAATGATTATTTTAATTTTTTTTTGTGTTTTTAATCCTTTTCCTGGCCAAAACCAGGATAACATCCAAACTAAATGAAAGTGTTCTATTTAAAGGCTAACGAAATCCTAAAGGGGAATGGTCCTTAGTGCTCTATTCTGAGAAGGACAAAGATCGTTTTAAACAGCACTATGCTTTGAGCGATTCAATTGGCCATGATTGAATAGCTCAAATCTGAATAGGAACAATCAAAAGTGTGTATCTTAATCCGTCAGGTCACTTTACACCCACCAAATGAGGCCCCGTTTTGGCAACTTGCCTAACAATGTATGTGTGTGTGTGTGTGTGTGTGTGTGTGTGTGTGTGTGTGTGTGTGTGTGTGTGTGCGTGTGTGTGTGTCTTTCCCAGCTAGGGTTGTGCATCAGCAGGGCGTCTGCATCTGTGCTGAACCTGAACTGCAGCTTGGTGCTTTTGCCCATGTGTCGCTCTCTGGTCACATTTGTACGAGGAACACACGTGGTAAGAAAGACAGGATAGGATGGGTCGGTCGGGTTTTTTAGAGACGGGAAGAAGAACTGAGTCATCAGTGGGTTTGGTTATATCAGTGGCAACAGGGTATGGGGCTTGTTCTGTACAACCTACTCATATATTGTAAAAGAGCTGCTGAAAATGCACAGGTGATTTTGAATATAAAAGCACAAGAAAATGAGAAATTGTTAATAGGAATGAAATCTGTACATGGGGAAGGAAGAGGATCAGTAGATGTTTTCATTGAGTCCCAGCCACATAAATAACACTGTTGTCTTTCTGTGTAACACGCACACTGATGCAGATATCAAGCAGAAAGGCACGCAGACTGCTGGACAAGTACAAGACCTTTCATGTGGCATGTGGCGTTGCTATCTGCATCTTTTCTGGTAAAAACTGTCACTTATCACCCTAGCTCATATTCATTCATTTTTCACTGTGTGTGTGTATGTGTGTGTTATTCTTGTGAGTCTCCTCCTATGACATCATGGGAACCTCAAGCAGCTGTTTGTCTACTGGGTCTTTGCTTTGCAGGCGTTTTCCTCTTATTCATTCATATGTTTCTGGGAAGCCTGACCTGCATTGCTGTTTTTACAGTAACATGCATGTGTCACGAATAACTGAACTGCAAGTGAAGTCAGAACTAAACTGCATGCTGTGAGCTTTTCCGCGGCACAGATTCAGGCTTTGTAAAGAGGTCCTGCTTTACTCTAAATATCTGTTGACTAATTCATGTCATTATTTGGTGGTTGCAAATCAAACTGCAAGCAGAGGCAAATGCCCAGATTCATTTATTTATTTATTTAGAAGATTTGTTGCACTTCCATGAAAGAGAGGGATTAGCATTTTAACACTTTAACAGCAAAAACCAAACATGATGAGCTAGATCTGTGAAGTCAGGTACAAAATGAAATGATTAAGACATGCTAAAGCCACGGTAGCTGCTCTGTGACACTGATGTAATTGTCACCCTGTTCACCATCTTACATTTGCACACCAGCATGCTGATATTGGTCAACTAGCACTAAAACACAAACTGCAGATGAAATAATGAGAACGCCTTTAATTTTTTTCACCAGCACATTTTATTGCAGCCCATCTAATAGTTTGACTTAAAACCAAAAATGTCAAGCTTATGGTCAGAAGGAAGTGATTCATTATCTGAGGACTAGGAATGTTGGTTAAAAATTTCCATCCAGTAGTTTCACAGATATTTCAGTCTGGATTTGCCGACTGACATTTCGGTTGCAGAGCCAACCGAGTGACAGAAATAAAAGAACTGCAAGGGCTGGCTGGGAAGCAGTGGGAGTGAGAAAGGATGTGAGTAGGGAAAAAAGGACCCTTGTGTCCCATGATCACCCCCTCTAATTCTATCAGCTGTTGAACGGCTGCATGGTTTGCCCATGATGTCAGCGAAAAGTGTGTGTGTGTGTGCCAGCTAGTAATTCTGGAGGATGTTTTGTTGACTTTTTGCTGAATAGACAAAGAATTGTTTGTATGAGTGTCCAAAGGCACTTCATTTGGGCATTTATAATTAAGTGTGAGCATGACCGTTTGAAGTCTTGTATGTGTGCTGGGTTGTGTGCGTGTGTGTATGTGTGCGCACACAAAATGTGTTTTAAATCAGTACTGTGTGATGCTTTGTTTCTTCTCCAGTTGTGCATGTTTCAGCCCACCTGGTTAATGTTATCAACTTCAGTGTAAGATACTCAGATGACTTTCCGGCTCTCAATTTGGCTCGCTACAGAGGAGAGGTGAGACATACGCACATACTAATTTAACATGATGCATTTAGTGGCCTCTGAACTCAACGTAACAATGACACGTCTAACCTCAAATCCTACCTTAATCTTAAGGTTATACATCAAACAAAGGCGTGCTTGAAACTTGTTGTCCGACCACGTCTGGACCACAGTGGTCTTCATATGATCAAAGTGATAAAGGTAGCTGAAAAAATACATGTTGAGAGACAATAGTCCTGCACACCTGGCCAGTCACAACATAAAACAAGCATTCTCGCTGCAATGTCTGTTTCAGAAATGTATCGCTATCTCCCATTTTAAAGCTTAAAGGTACAGTGTGTAAAATGTCACCTCTAGATGTCAGTGGATTGCAGATTGCAGTCAATTGAATTCTGTTTTCTTACCCCACCCAATTCGAGTGCATAATCCTAGCTACGGTGGCCGCTGTAGTACACACTATATTTTAACATATTTGAATAACACCAACACTTAGCAATAAATAAGGAATAAAAAAATATCAGTTATATATTTTGCAGTATTTTACATTTTTAACCCCGAGTCACCTGAAAAACTCTGGCTGCCGTTCATCTGTAGTGAGTGTAGGCTGTCAGTCCGCTGTTTACCTCAGCTGTCAGTATGCCGGGCGAGAAGCGTCCACATCTACTTACTCTGGAGGAGGCTGTAAAACTTTGTGAAAGGAGTCCGATACGGGTCGATGAGTCAGTGAAGCTCAGTTCTGACCGATGATGGCGATACTGAGGTGAGTTGTTGATGATATCCTGAACTTTTCTGTCGGTAAGCGCTGCTGTTTTTGCCGCTGTTAGCTGGTGTCAGTGAAGCTTTCTTTGAAGTGGATCTAACATTGTTGTACTCGGACACTTAGTGAATAAACTCTCATATGATGTGAGAATATAATCAAACTGCTTATCAGAGGGAAACTGTGATTTTTAGGATATTCGAGCCTAACGTTAGCTGGCATAATGTTATCTTATAGCCAGCTGTTGTTGTTTAGCAGGCTTGTTTTCAGCTGTCCAGAGACGGGAGGGTCGCATGTCTAATCTGCTGACAGTAAAGTAATTGCGACAATATCAGGAATAAATAAACATGTTTATGCAAGTTTTCATGTGTTAGAGCCCTGACTTCAGTTCAGGTGGAAATGAGGGAGGAGAAAGAACAGCGGTGGGGGAATCTGGATCATTCTAATAGAAGTCTACTGGGCTACAGAGGGTTAGGTTGAATTACCGGTCGAGCAGAAAGCAGGCGACTTCAGCATCACTTATAAAATACTTCTCTCCTTCCACCTAGGAAAGGCTGCTGTGCCAATATTTGCTCTCGTTTATATCTTGACGCCTGACGCCGGTCACGTTGTCTCTTTCCTTCGCGTTTTTGCTTCTTTGGTGAAGGGAACCACTTCTCAGATGATAAAACACAGGTATGATCCTTCATATCTTGAGTCTGAAGGTGCAGGCACGAATTAAAATTTGCCTCCATGGCACGTGAAGGCCTGCGAGTTCTCTTCTCCTCCTCCTCCTCTGCCAGTCTCTAGCCACATATGTAAAACACGATTAGGCAGAACGGCGATGTCCATCTCGGCCACTGTATTCAAGATGGCGGGGCAACATGGCGGCTTCCACAAACCAGCCCCCGCTCCTATTTATTTTTAATGGATTAATTCTAAGTTTATGAGAATGCATCAGTTTGTTGAAAGATGTAATTACACACTAATTAGTGTATATTTTTGAGTACAATATTCTTTTTTTCTGTTAAATAACCTAAAAAAATTACTTACTGTACCTTTAAGATACTGTTAGATATCTGAGAAGCATTCACTGCGAAGCACACTAATCTAGGCCCTAAATCTGAAAGCACCAACCCATTTTAGGAAGTGAGGAAAATACCACACCTTTCAAATATGTCCACACTTTCAGCCAGGGTTAGCCAACCATGTGCCAGTGAAAGCTGGTAGTGTGCAGGTTTTTTATCTCACCCAAAACACTGTCTGCTGATTAGCTCACCTTCAGGAAGATTCCAGAAACTCACAGGCTAAAGTGATGTGTTGGAATGAAGCCTGCAGACAGTTTCCAAAGTACAGAGTTGCCTGCCTCTGTGAAGTCAAAAACGTTTTTTTGGCCCTCAAAGAAATGGATGCAGAAGAGTGAACACAATTCTTTTTTTCTGCTTTCTTTCTAGGACCCCAAGCTGATTATTCTCACCACAAGTAAGGACTACTCTTCGTTATATAGTATACAGCATATGGTGCAGATTAGTGGCTTTAGAAAGGGCAGGAAGTCATGTTGTGTCTGCATTTTTTATTTTTACTGTTTTAGTGAATGAAATAAATTCTTGTATTAGAAATTGCTTCAGTTATTATATAGAATTATATGGGAATTATCTTTGTCAACCTGTGGGAAGACATCTCCCCTTGGAGATTTATTTGTGTGTTTGTGGCTCTCAGTACCTTGTTGGCTTTGTCTCCATTCTGTAATTGAGTAATTGTTTTTAGTCCCAGGAGTCACTGGTGTGCTGTTGGTCCTCATCCTTTTCCTGATGTTCACATCCTCCTCCTACTGTGTACGGTAGGCTTAATCAGACCACCATCATAATAATCATCATAGTTTTTGTGTTTGTATTAAGAGAAGTGAGAAAACACCCATACAGCCTCGATAAGCAATTTTAATTGGAATGAATTGAAGCCCCACTCCACTTCTCTGCTTCTTAATGCAAACACGATTTGTATTTATGTCTCATCCTCTGTCTGTGCCTCTTTGTGTCATGTCTGTTCACCTTTGTCTTCCTCTCTGATCTCATGACTCATTTTGTGTTAGTCAGAGAGAAATGGAAGATGGAGACCATAAAGAGACATGTTAACAGAAGGTTGTGGGAGAGAAAATCACAGCTCTGTCATTCCTCAGGTCATAGTGGGTCACCCACTATATGTGTATTAGTCTTGTGTTTGCTCTCCCTGATTTCTGCAGTAATTGAACAGGGGATAAGAGGCTTTTCCAGACCACTTAAGGCTTTAGATAAGAGTTTGGCTAAGTGTCTGGAGTGGCGGGATGATGGCTGCTGCACAGCAGAAGAATACCTGCATAATGAGTCACAGTGATCCACGGATATGAATTCACTTTAAAGCTCCCAAGGTTATTTATGTTTTATGAATTGCAATACCTTTATCTCTGCTCCCTGCTGCCATTAACAATGTTACAAAGTGCAGAGTTACGCGAAGTTTTGAATTACGACGTCCATGGAAGAGAAAATGTGTAGTCTATAAGCTCACCTAAAGACCACCTAAAGCCTAGTCTATAAGCACTGAAGCCCAGTTTTATAGTGTAGTGTGTAAAACAGCAAAATCACAGGTCATTGGCAACACGTTTTAAATTTTTCAGAGTATGTCAGAATATGTATGAAATGAAGTCTATGGTGCAATCCTTTAAGTTTAATATTTGATTTTCTTTTTTAACTTTTGGAGGGAATTTTGGGAGGGGACGTTTCCCTTCCAAAAATTCCCTACGCTTTCCCAAGAATGACAGATTGTGTTTCCAATAGGTTGAGTAATCCCTACCATAATCATTCCTGTTCATGATCAAATACAGATACTGCACACTAGAAACAAAAAGCTTCAGTTTAACTAATACTTTGTACCAAAAAGTGATATGTTGCACTGATATTTTCTCTTTTAAGTTGTTGAAATTGTGTATATACTGTAGTTTACTTGTCGGTTCTGGAGAACGAGTTTCAGCTTAATCTATTGCTTTGTGTAGTGCAGAACCAGAAAATTTAGCTGAAATTCACTTTACTTCAAATGCCTAATTGTCTCCTGAGAGACTGGATTATGTAGCATTGTTGGGTGTAGCAACATATCTTATTTGCCATATGTATACCTCAATGAAAGAAGCTTCCAAAAGGATGAATACGGGGCTTGATAATTGGTTGTTTGCAGTCTTTACGGGGGGTATTGACTTTTGATGTCCTGCTCACTCAGACTTTGAACTGGGAGTCTGTGCATCTGGTCCTGAATAAACTCTGAACTGGTTTTCTTTTTTTTATCAGCTCTGTTCTTTTTTGTTCTTCTTCTTTGCATCCATCATGGTACCAATTTATTATTCACCATTTACATATTTCTTTGTTGTCTCTCTTTTAAAAGGCCTGAAAGAGATGTAAGAGTTTCTTTAGAGTAATCATGTATGTCATCTTGTGGTTTTTTTTTTCAGGATATCCAACTATGAGATCTTCTGGTACACACACAACCTCTTCATTGTCTTCTACATCATCCTGATGGTGCACATGGTTGGGTAGGTAGCACTAAAAGTGAATGTGTGTGTGTGTGTGGGTTTCCCCTCTACACTTGTGCAAGAGACAGTTTCATTTCTTGTTCCAAGGAAGTGAAGGTTTTCAGGTGAAATCCAGGTGCAGGTACCCTTACTCTCAGTCAAGTGTACTGTCTGCTTGTTCATGCTTGTCTTTTCTTTTGAGTGGTTGAGTTATACTAACTTTCAGCCTCTAGCTTTACTTTTAAACCTATTCAGTCTGAATGTTGTAGTAAAAGACTGATCAATAAATTTACTTGGGTGTGTCTAAAACATCACCTTTATTCCTGCTTTATTCATCAGTGGAGCTCTAAAGTATCAGACCAACATAGAGGCACACCCCCCCGGCTGCCTCAGTACCAATCAGAGCAGCACAGAGCAGCAGGGTGATGATCTGGACAAGAGTGAAGAAGAGGAGGGCAGATGCAGAGAGGACGCTCACTTCCAGCCACATTATCCCCAGGTCTGAGTGTGCATATGTGTGTGAGTGGCTGAGGCATATCTACTATGAGTCTGTTTGCAAGTATTTGTGTGTTAATTTGAGTTGAAGGAAATGTTTGTTTGTTTAAGTCTTTGTCTGTGTTTTGGCATTTGTGTTAGTGCCTTTAGGATGATTGCTGCACATGTGTGCTGAGTATTTGGGAAGTGTTGGAGGGAGTTGGTCCCATTGACTGGAGGTGTAGTACCACTAGGGAGGGGCTACATCCTCTCTCTACATCAAGGCCTGTGTCTGTGTGCGTTTCCTCGTGCGTGTGTGATTATGTGTTTGCACTTGGTCGTTAAGCAACGAGCTGGTTCCATAAAATCCCCCTTAAATCCAGTTGTGCTCCCAGGGCTTTCCTGAAGCTGTGAGCAATTAGTCTGTTACAGGTAACTGCCAACAGAAAGAAAGAGGAAAAACCACACACTGTGATACCAATTGATTTAGTACTTATTCTCATGAACATACTGTTTTCAGCTGGATTTGATTCAGAGTCGCCTTGTGTTATTGTAATGGGTAACAGGCTGGTAGAATTACAAAGCTTTGATGGACAATAATTGGTATAGATTTCTCTATTAACCCTTGACATTCACAGGCCTAAATACATTCCTAGTGAGAATTTTGAATGGCCTTGATTATACAAAGTTTGAAATCACCAAGCCTCACGATTCAAACTATTTTAAGATACTGATACCAGCACAACAACAGCAGAAGCAGCTACAGAGACGTACGTTTTAGCTTATCCAGCAAAAGGACGGCTGAGCTTATGCAACGGCGAGGCGTCCGTCGTCCCTCCATCTCTCCACAGTTCACAGGAATTGCTACTCTTAGTAGAGTGTTGGTCAGATTTTAGTGAAATGAGATTAATTTGTCCTTGATATGACTGCTTGCAAGCTTCCTTGACTTCTCAGTGGATTTTAATTCTCATTAGTTTGTGCAATACAGGTTTACAAGATGGTAGTGAGACCTGCTATGATGTATGGTTTGGAGACAGTGGTAATGACAAAAAGACAGGAGGCAGAGGTGAAGATGCTAAGGTTTTCGTTGGGAGTGACCAGGATGGACAGAAAGGAGTACATCAGAGGGACAGCTCAGGTTGAGCAGTTTGGAGACAAAGTTAGAGAGGCAAAGCTGAGATGCTTTGGACATGTGCAGAGGAGGGATGGTGGATATATTGGACAAAGGATGTAGTGAAGGAGGACATGCAGAGGGTTGGTGTGACAGAGGAGGATGCAAGGGACAGAGTGAGATGGAGGCAGATGATCCACTGTGGGAGCAGCCAAAAGAAGATTGTTTGTGTAATACAGCCAACCAATGACAACAAAGCATAACTTTCTTTCTGTACGTCACATATCGCAATAAGCTTTGAATCGTGATGGTTCATGAGCCAGATGAGCTACTACCTCACTGACATTCTGGTTAAGAAGGGCGCGTTCATCTCTGTGCCTTTTGCCTTTTATGTGAGGACATCGCAGTCTCACTAGAGATCTTTGAACACAGTGACATCACAAAAAAATTAATCCAGCAGGGCCACAAACATGACATAAAGCTGTCTTTTTGAAACTGCTTCCATTACCTGTCCCATAAGTGTAGCTTGTTTTGCATTGTATTTTTTGCATTCAGACGTGGCTTTGGGTGTCCGGTCCTCTCTGTCTCTACTGTGTGGAGCGTTTCTACCGCTACATCTGGAGCAGTGACCCTGTTACCATAGTGACAGTCATCAGGCACCCTTGTAATGTCATCGAGTTGCGCATGCTGAAGAAGAACTTCAAAGCTCGACCTGGACAGGTGAGTTGGTTGAATGTGTGCTGGTTTTGGAGAGAAGGAAGACTCGACTGCTTTGATTCATCCGATGATTTTTTTTTTCTTTCTCTCCACATGCCCCCTCTCTAATCCCCCCTCACCACCCTCCTTTTCTGTCATCCTGCGGTCTCTCCATGACTTCCCATCCTCCCCTTTTTCTCAGTATATTGTTCTTAACTGTCCAGGTGTCTCCTCATTTGAGAACCATCCCTTCACGCTAACAATGGTAAGACTTTCCATAAGTCACTTTAACACATTCCTCACTCATGACACAATGCAAATACACAGACTCATCTGTATACACACATGCACGCACATATATTTTAACAGGCACTTAATCTTTCCTCCTCCTGGCAATGAACATGCAGTTCTGTCTCACTCAAAATACCGCCCCCTCTGTCGCTGACTGGCACTTGACTGACACCTGGGTTGTACAGTAATATTGTGTTTCACACAGTTATTGGTGTTTTCAGGTTTAGTTAGGATTCTGTGATACAATAAGAGAGGATAAAGAAGTCCCTGTATGCTTACACAGCATGCGGGGATGGACTCATTTACACACACACACATCCACATACACAAACTCACAGAGTCACATAGAGGCACACAATAACTGTGCATGCCTACGCCTGGTGTGTTGTTGAGGTTTGAGGAGGAGGGCAGAGAATCACACTGACAGAGAGCAGACAGACCCCTGAGGCTAATAATGCTGTCTGCCAACAGGAAGGCTGTGTGCGTGTGTGTCCATGAATGTGTGCGTGTGTGTGTAGATTGTTAAATTTAACGAAAAGAGTTGTAGCTATGTACTGTATATGTGCTGACCTATGTGTTTGTGTGCATGCCAGGTTCTCTTGTGTTAGCTGCATGTGTCGGTGTGTGTTAATGTGTGTGTTGTCGTTTTGAGTAACTGTCAGCTCTTTAACTCCTCACAGTGTCCCACAGAGAACAAGGAAACTTTTGGCATCCATCTGCGAGTCGTGGGAGACTGGACTGGTGGGCTCACACACACACACACACACACACACACACACACACACACACACACACACACACACACTCGTTTTGACATCTTAGTGGGGAACTCCACTGACATAATGCTTTCCCTAGCCCCTTACCCTAACCCTAACCATCAGAAATGAATGCCTAACCCTTACCCTAAACCTAACCATAACCTAATTGTAACCCTAATCCTAAAATCACATTTTGAGCCTCAAAAATGCTCAAACATGCCTTCAGTTGGTGCTCATAACTATAGTTTTATGCAAATTTTTGTCCTCACAAAGATCTCTAAACAAGTACACACACACACACACAGAAATGACTGACAAGTAGACACACAGTTTCTATTCCTTATCAGAGTTGACAGGATGGAAGCTATTTTGTTTTGTTCTCTCTGGGAAGGATACATTTCCGAAAAAAAACTGCATTTTTATGTGTGTGAGTGTCCCCTCTCTGTCTCCCTCTATTTGTGCATGCTTTTCTCCTTGTGTGCATGTGAGTGTGCAAGACTCCCTCTTTACCTTGAGGTCAACATTCTTCCCACAGGTTTATTATCTTGCTTGAAGACTGTGTTTGCAACAGGTGCACACTCAGTATGCTGTTTTTAACATTACTGAACTGAACTAATAAAACTAGAATCAGAACTTTCAAAACTTGATGTTTTAAAGCCACTTGGACATACAGAATGTACAGTCTGTCAGAGAAAAGGACTGGTTTGCAGCCAACTTAAAAGTGACTGGCTTTTAGTGGAAGCTGTGGCATTTGGGAGCCTCCAACAAAAAGTAAGAACATGTGTGCTCCTTTCCACTTGCTGCTGTACATAGATGCACACATGGTTCCAGAAAGCATGAAGGGAAGTTAATCTGCCTGGATGACAAGTTGTAATGATATGGACAGAAATCAGTGGTGATGTACTGAAAACGCCCATATCTATGATATAGTAATGGTATTTGCATGGTGGACACAAATTTTTAGTTGCATTGCTCATGACCAGTCGCAGTGATGCAATTACAAGGTAACACATTACTGTAACCTTGTTACATTTGTAACGCAGTAATGAAACCTATTCTTAAGTTCTTTAATCACATCACAGTTACTTATTAATCACTGTTGCTACGTTTATTTTGAGGCAGCTCCCAGACTTTATTTCTTTATTTATTTTACAGCAATTTTTTTGTTAAGGGCTTTGTTGTATCCACCAACTTTGCGGTTATTTTTCTGGTTATATTTAAGAGCATAAAAGGATGTCCTCTTTATTCAGATGGATATTTGTACTGATATGTGGCATATGTAAGGTTACAGCTGTATATTGTTTGCTGACACTTATATGACATAATGAGTACTGCAACGAAGTACTTTTAACATTGAGTACATAAATAATTAGGTAAGTTTTTAAAATGTTATGATTAATGTGTATCTTGCAAAATGAACCTAAAACTATTTACAACACACACTGTTTGAGAGTTAGGCCAATGGATAAAGTACTGTGTGATTACAGAGCACCTTCTCCTCTCCTCTCCTCTCCTCTCCTCTCCTCTCCTCTCCTCTTCTCTCCTCTCCTCTCCTCTCTTCAGAACGGTTCACACAGCTGTTACTTCCTCAGTCAAGGATAGACTTGGAGATCCTTCCCATGGCCCAACAGAGGAGATACCCCAAGTACGTTTCTGTGTGAGTGATGCAGCTGACTTGATCTCTCATGAAGGCTCAGAATCACAGAAGGGTTAAAGGTTTGGCCCTCCTGACCTCTGACTCTGTGCTCTTCTTGTGTTTGAGAGAGTCAGATGTGGGCTCAGAGCAAACGAGAGTTAAACAAACCATCAAATCCCCCAACCCCCCCGTCCCTGTAGTGGCACACATTTCAGTTTCTTTGAAAATAAGGATAAAATAAGGTACTGGATATTAACTGGAGGCTGCTGTATACCAATGGCAATAAAGAAAAGGAAAGCTGTGATAATATCAGGCTATAGTTTTGTCCGTGATTATAAATATCTCAGAAGTGTCACAGAGCCCAGTGCTCGTGATTACGTGACAGTAAAGCCAAATCAAGCCTCATATGGCTCTGATGTTTGGGTGTGTAAAAACTGCTGCAGCCTTACCAACCCTTTTTCTCCTTTATGTAGTTCCATGTGTGATATTGTCTCAGTATACTTGGTCACATTTAGCTGATTATGTGCCTGTGTTTTTAGTACGTGTGTGTTTATGAAAAAGCTGCATTTTATTTTGTGTGTGTGTGTGTGTGTATTCTTGATGACACAAGCGTGTGAGCAGCTGTTGTGGGGATGTTTGGGGGATTGCTGTCTGTTTGTCAGCTGACACACATAGGCACATAGACAGGCGCGCGCACACACACACACACACACACACACACACACAACTGCACCCAGACTGGGATTTCCAATACAGGATGTTTATGTGTGTTTAACCCAATGGGAGAAATATAATTATATATGTGTATATTTATCTAGGTGGTTTCTCAGCCAACTGTCTTTTGCATTTTTGTCCACATTGTATGCTCAGACTTTATGTTGATGGCCCATTTGGAGGTCCATCAGAGGAAGTATTCAACTATGACGTCAGTCTTTGTGTTGCCGGTGGAATAGGAGTCACCCCGTTCGCCTGTGTGCTGCATGCTCTGCTGTGAGTTAAATATATCATATACTGATAAATGATGCACAGTTTGAGCCATTATTAATGAGTTTCTTTCTTCCTTCCTTTCTGCTATACACCTAGTGATGGCTGGAGGGGTTTCAGGTTGCAGAGGTTGTATTTTGTGTGGGTCTGCAAGGAGCTCCAGTCCTTCTACTGGTTCGCAGAGCTGCTGTGCGCTCTGCATCACAAGGTCAGGACAAAGTCTGGATGTTAGTATCTTCATGTTATATTAATCATGTGTGAATGAAACAGCAAGTTATAATTTGAGTTTGGTCGTGCATGCCCCTGCATTTACCACTTATTTGGAAAATGTAAGCTGCTGTAGTATTACCAGACCTCAAGCTTAGTCATTACAAAGGATGTTTTCTAGGTTTTAAAGGGCAGAGGAAGGTCAGATGTTTATGTGTGTGAGAGACAGCAGATTTAAAGTTAAAACATTTTTTTTTGGCAATGGCAGACAAACTGAAAACATTAGAAGTTGTAGACTTGAAGAAGAAGACTCAGTTTCTGGTTTGTTGGTTTAATGCCCTCTTGTGGCTGTTTGTATTCTCACTCCTGCTACTGTATGTCAAAGAAACCTAGAAAATAAATGTTGCATTTTATCCTAAATCTGACTTTACTGAATTAAATCAAACACACATCAGAACCACTACAAACGCTTTCAGTGTTGGTGTTTTTCATTTAGCTTTGGAAGGAAAACAGACCGGACTACTTTAACCTGAAACTGTATGTCAGTCAGCAAGACACCCTGCAGGTAAGTGTGGCACATGCACACACAGTCTTTTTATGTTAATCTTATTTTATTGTATTTCGTTGTCACTCATTCATCTCTTTGTTTATCCTTTGTTTGTTAGATTTTAAAAACTCCACCCACTAGAGGGCAGTACATTACAGACAGAGGCAAAGGCATACAGTTTAAAGTTTAAAAAGCCTGTGTGTTGCTGACATCTTCTGCAGTCATTTGTGTCATATTATTTCAGGCTGTGCATCTCATTAATAATCCTGTTTTAAAATCAAACACTCTTGATCTTCACTTGATGTAAAATCCAGACAATGCAGAACATACTTCTTTTATAGTAGCTTATATTTATACTGCCATTCATATACTTAATTTAATCATATAAATTGGCAGACCTACATGTGGGTTTAAAATGGAAAATCAAGCCACCCAACTAAACTAGTTGCGGACAGCTGGAGACACCAGGGCCGAAGTCCGCTGTCTGGGGCGCATGCGTAGTTGCTGTATTGCAATGTAACTTCTCCGCGCGGTCACAAAAAAGAGGCATTCACGCGAACTGTATAAAAGTAACAGTTTTTTACAGTCACTGGTATGGACCCTCGCGCTCACCGTCTGATGACGACATTTATGTCACGCGGACCCTAGTGTACTCGCGGACACTGGAAATATATAATGAAAGAGTCAGTCACAGTTACCTTTATCAGTTTCTCTTTGTTATGTAGCTACGTGTACGTTAACTCCTCGTTAGTATAGTGGTGAGTATCCCCGCCTGTCACGCGGGAGACCGGGGTTCGATTCCCCGACGGGGAGACTGAACTTTTTCAGTCCAGTTTAGTGGTTTAGCAAGTTAAAGTGGGCACTTGAAACAAAGAGAAGTTGTGCTGAGTACTGGGTTTAGGAGTTTGTTCGTGATGTGGTAGGTCCGCACAGATATCCTGAGTCATTGATCTTCCCGAGTCAGGCGATCAGGTAACACCACTCTGTGTTGCAATGTTATCTCGTTGATGGAAAGCTCTTCACCCATGTGGGTCAGTGAAGACGACCTTCTCTGAGGTCAGAGTTGCTCATTGAAAAAGAATTGAACTGGTGACCACAAAAAGGCAGTAACATGAAGTGTCTGACTTTTGTCTCATATGCATGAACTGTGTAAATGGCTTCTCACTGGGTTATACAGCTGCAGGTTTGAGATCTGTAGTGTAGTGTAGTCTTTTTTTTCTTTTGATCTTAAGTGTACCGAAATACTTTAGATCTGAAAAACTCAGTTTCCAGCTGCGATAAAGTTCAGTGTACCAGCAGGTTTATGGGTTGATTCACAAAAAAAACCCATACAGATCATTCTGCTTACATTCACTTTTTCATAGCTGAATTTGCTTTGCTCTACTGACAACAGGCTACGGCTATTTGCATTACCAATAACATGTTATGGCCCTTAAATTAGATAGTACACACTCCTGCAGTGTGTGCGTGAGCAGGAGAAAGCAATGTAAGTGGAGTCAGAGGAAGATGAAGAGCCTGCTATCATGACAGACTTTTTTTTAACCTTTTCGATTAAAAACATAATGATCAGTGCTGGACTGGAAAGATGTCATAAGCAAAAGAGATGTTTCTTATAAACAACATGAATTTTTTTTCTATAGTAGCAATAACATGAAATTTGTAAACCACCCCATGCAGAGCATGCCCGAGGAGAAGTACCGCACACTCACATCGAGGATGCTGATTGGTCGGCCCAGGTGGAAGTTAATTTTTGATGAGATTGTAAAGTCTAACAAACAGTGAGTACATGTGGAATATCTCGAGAGTCTTAATCCTTTGCTACAAAAATAACTTTTGTGCAACACCGTTATTCTTACTATCGATCTCTCTGTGGTTTCAGTAAACGTGTTGGTGTTTTCTGTTGTGGACCGAAGAGCATCTCCAGGACTCTCCACAGACTGTGTAACTCACCCCGATACAGTGGGACAGCATTTGAATTCAACAAGGAGTCATTCAGCTGATTAAATATCAGTGCTGGTTCTGCACTTTCCGGGCATATCAGAATAAAATACATCTACTTTGGGATGGATGGATTTAGTTGAAATAAACTTCTGACTACCTTTGGACAATCTCGGTTGCTTGAATCAGACTTTCAGATCTTCAGATAACAATCATAGACTTAATTTATGGATTTTTAAAGGCCCAGCACATCAAAACAGCCTGATCTCTAGTTGAGAGCTTTAAAAAAGCTTCAGCTTCAGTGTGTGATCCAATCAAGATGTGAGAAAAACTGAAGAAACCAGCTCCCTGCTTGGAGTCTCCTAAGTTGCTGTATCATCTCTGCCCTGATGCACCCCTCTGTGGAGTAAAATTGTATTCTCATGTTGGAGTCTAATGTGAGAAAAAGGTGTGACTCAACCCTAAAATGCCCTCAGCCACAAACACAAGATATTACACAAGAGGGAATTCAACTGTAGACCAAGGACTGAACACTCACTCAGGGACGAGACGCACAGTTTTATTTAGGAAGCAGTGGACTGAAAAAAGCAGACAAGTGAAACAATATGAACAAATCGACTGATAATCAAGTGCCGGTTCAGTGTCAAATGAGAGCCAGACTTCATTTGACCTTTACTTGACTCCAGACTCACACCAATCAAGCTTTATCTTGTTACAGTCCTAGGAGATTGGAGGCCCAAGCCCCCATCTAGAACCACATCAGAATTAACTCTTGTTCCCAAAATATATGGATGTCTTCAACATCCAAAATGAAATGGCTTGGCATTTTTTGTCATGATAAAACATCTGTTTTGTCAGCATCTAAAATCTACTGCTTCCACACTCTTATTACTAAGTTGTAAACTCATTCGATCTGGTGATGAATGATGACTAAATGATGATTGCCAGAAAAGGGGGAAAGGATTTTAGTTTTCTGTAGATTGATACTGGGTCTGTACCTTTCAATCAGTGATAAAGGAATTGTAGACAGCCTGAAGGGAAACGCAGTGTTTCACAAAACTGGGAAACGAGTATTTAAAAAGGTTTACGACACTTATGTCTCATCAGAGTCTGAGGCAATGTGCTTTCAGAGGAATTTGGAAGTGGACACACAATGATGAGGTCTATTTGTTGTTTACTGTTCAGCGTTCTTATTTGTTTAACAAAGATCTGTCTTATACCAAAAAACCTAATTACACCTCAATCCTTTTATTACATTATTTTTTTTCAATTTATTTATATTGTCTAAAAGAAATTTAGACTATGACGTGTCAAAGTTCTGCAGGAGTTTGGCAGTCTCCACTGAGTAGAGTTGCAGGTACAGTGCTTAACAAATTTATAAGACCACCTGTCATAAAGATGAGAAAGACCATCCAGCATCACAAAGTGCTTTAATGCAGACTCTTTCCTTTTCAGTGAGTTCTCGACGTTTTACCATTTTGAACAGGAGTGAGGAATTTCAAACTGAATTCAGGTTTTTATACCCAAATTTGGACTTCTCTAAGAAGTCAGAAATTAATCAAGCATAACATTCAACCACTAAAACGAATTTTTCTGTTCAGGAATGCAAGTAAATAACTGTAATTTGGCATCTTATCAAAAAATAATAATGCGCT
>VUQI01025606.1:0-26641 GCA_015106735.1 Paratilapia polleni | reverse complement strand
TGGAGCTTTTTTGGTATTTTGACCATTTTTCATTTTCTGCAAATAAATGCTCTAAATGAAAATATTTGGAATTTGGGAGTTATGTTGTCAGTAGTTTATAGAATAAAACAAAAACGTTCATTTTACTCAAACATATACCTATAAATAGCAAAATCAGAGAAACTGATAATTTTGCAGTGGTCTCTTAATTTTTTCCATTATATATATATATATATATATATATATATATATATATATATATATGTATGTATGTAATTTTTTTTTCCAGAGTTGTATATATACAGTATATACAACCATGCTACCCTGTGTTCCCTGTCAGATTGTATGAGCATTTTGTTGATTCTCTTGTGTATGACCTCCAGACAGTTTTTTGACCACTGTTGCTTTATCCTTGTAAGTTTTTCTGTTTGGAATTTTTGAACTTTTTGGACGTCTTTTTGGATTCTACCTTCTGCCTTCCCCTTTGATCAACTGTGTTTGACTTAGGCTTTGACTATTAAAACTGAGATACAGACCTTTATCCTGCAAGTGAGTCTACTGTTTGATTCAGCCATGACAGTACAATGTGGCCATGATATACTCAGCAGGATCTGATCCTCTCTGCACCACTATTGAAAATTAAGACCAGAGGCTTCATCAGCATGAGTAGCTGTTAGCCTCCCTCACAGCCAGCAACAGCTTCAGGCTGAACAGGGAAGTTTCTGATCATTTCTTTAAACCATAATAGACTCCTTCTCAAGCCAGATGCAGCAGCTACAGGTCCAAGTAGCCCCTTTTGCAACACCAGGTCCTTCTGACACTCCACCTCAAGCCACTCCCTAGCCACAGGATCCACCAACTGGAATACACCTACCAATCCATGAACTAAGGATCCAGATTGATAAGTACAACAGTTTTCTGATAAACTACTTGAAACTTTTGTTTAAAATAAATCCTTTGTCTTACTCTCCTGAATGAGTTACAGTGGCAGTAATGATTTCCATCTAACCAACAGGGCACGAGAGTGGGCCAGAGCAGAATGGGAAAGACAGTCTGTCATAAATTCACAGATTTTTCTGCTGCCCTCCAACAATTTTTGCCTACAGCACCTTGGGGTGGAAAGCAGCTTGTGGTCTCCTACATTTATATCGCATCGAGGCAGAGGCAGAGTTGTGGACTATGCCGTCAAATTCTGCACTTTGGCGCCTGAGCGCGAGAGTGCTTGTTGTCTTTCAAACAGCCGGTTAGTACTTACCTCCAGTCTAAGATGGCTGACACCTAGTGCTCCATCACAAAAATCGTTTGCCTCCTCTTCTACTTCTACTGCCCCCAGTAGATTGGAGGAGCCCATCCAGGTAGGACGAGCTTGCCTCTCCCAGGAGGAACGCCAACAATTCCAAACTATTTGCCCATTAACAAAAATCTCACCAGTAGAAAGGAGGTTACTGATGACCACCAAAGATCCTCCTGTCATGCACCTACTGATCATCACCCACCTGTTTACTTCTACCAAGTCTACTGAACTATCAGTTTTCATTGACTCCAGAGCTGATGCCAGTTTTATGGACTATGATTTGGCCAAAAAGCTGTTGCTGGAATCTTAACCGCTATCTTCCCCTATGGTGGCTCATGCCCTGGATGCCAGACCTCTGTGCTGTGTCATTCACCACCTGTGGTACTCCAGCTGTCAGGTAACCACTCAGAACACCTACAGTTCAACTTGATCCACTCACCTCAAATTGTTCTCATTCTGGGTCTCTCTTGGTTAAAGAAACATAACTCTCACGTAGACTGGACTACCGGTCTCATTCTGGTGTTGAGTAATTTCTGCCATTCAAATTGTCTAACTGTATAGTTTCTCTATACCCCCCAAGCCTTCTGAACCCCCTTCCAAGTTTCCAGATCTTTTCAGTGTGCCCTCTGTTTACTTTGATCTCAAGGAATTCTTTAAGAAGGCCTGGGCTACTTCCCTGCTACACCATTGTCCCTACTACTGTGCCATTAAGACAACTACATCCAGAGTTCTCTGGCCACAGGCATTATCTGTTGTTATTTCCCAACTGCTAGGACAGGCTTCTTTTTGAGAAGGACAAGACTCTCCACACCGGCACTGATTATCGTGGGCTCAATGACATCACTGTGAAGAGCAGGTATCCCCTTCCTTTGATCTGTTCAGCTTTTGAACTACTACAAGGTGCTACTATTTTTTCAAGTTAGATCTCAGAAATGCCTACCACTTGGTGAAAATTAGGGAAGACGATGAATGGAAAATGGCATTTAAAATTTCTAGCAGCCAATATGAGTACTTGGTTATGCCTTTTGGACTGACAAATGCTCCCTCTGTCTTTCAGTGCCTTGTGAATGATGTCCTTGACATAGGCTGAATCAGTTTGTATTTATGTATTTGGATACATTCCTAATTTTTGTGATGAGACCAAGATAAATCATTTCAGAACATTTAATAAAAATAAAAAGCTAAAATGATGTCGTTGCTTATATACTATGTGTAGACTTTTTCTATCCACTGTATGTCTGAGCAGGAGAATGTTCCGAATCTGCGTCATGTGCTGCAGAGACTCTTGGAGAATCAGATCTTTGTTATGGATTAGAAGTGTGAACTCCACATACCTAATGTATGCTTCCTTGGCTTCACTGTGGCAGCTGGGAACCTCCAGATAGATCCATGCAGTCTCTGAGTGACTTTAACCAAATATACACACAAACAACTCCAGCAGTTTTGGGATTTGCTCATTTTTGTGCTTCATTTGCAACTCTCTTGCAGCCACCTTTCATGCCCTCAATCCTCCTGGAACCAGGTTCCATTGGAATCCTGCTGCAGACAATGCGTTCAAGTACCTTAAAAATATCTCTGCCCTTCTCCAATCTTTACTCTTCCAGACCCAAAATACCAGTTCATTGTTGAAGTTTACACTTCTGATCTGGGGTAGTACAGTCTCCAGCATGCAGAATCTGATAACAAGGTTCACCCATGTGCTTTCTTTTCCAGAAAACTTTCACCAGCAGAACAAAACTATGATGTGGGGAACCATGAGGTGCTTGCCCTCAAGCTAGCACTGGAGGAGTGTAGATACTGGTTGGAGAGGGCCGAGCAACTGTTTCTAGTGTGGACTGATCGTAAGAACTTCAGAATCAAGCCAGGTGTGCATTGTTCTTTACCTGGTTTAATTTCTCCCTTTCCTATTGCCCAGGCTTTAGAAATGTCAAGCTGGATGCCTTGTCCCATCAGTTTGGCTCCAGCTTGCCTTCAGGTTCCCCTGCCTCAATCTTGCCTGCCTCCTGTGTGGTCTGCATGATCACATGTGAAGTGGAGAGTGAGGTGAGGCATGCAGTGGAAGTTGTTCAGGTGCTCGAGGGTTGCCCACGTGGTGGGCACTTTTTTCCTCCCTGGCTCCATGCCCGGGTCTTCCACTGGGGTCATGCATACAGACTCACCAGTCATCCAGGTGTTGGATGGACTCTTAGTTTCCTTCTTCACTGTTTCTGGTGGCCGATTATGGACAAGGAAATGAAAGAGTTTATAGCTACCTGTCCCATCTCTTCTCAGAATAACACACTGATCATTTCTCCAAGATGGCTCATTACCTTGCGTGAGTTACCCTCTGCCAAAGAAACAACTCAATGATCTCTCTTAGGATATTGTGTCTGACCGGGGCCCATAGTTTACTTCTGTTCTGCGCTCTCATTGGAGCCATGGCCACCCTGTCTTCTGGTTACCACCCACAGTACAACAGGCAGAGAGAAATATAGAAACACGAGCTGAAGACTGGACTGTGCTGCCTGGCTTCTCAGAGCCCATCCAGTTGGAGTAAGCAATTATTATGGATCAAATATGCCCACAACTCATTTCTGCTATAGGTCTTTCACCCTTCCAATCTGTTTATGGCTACCAGCTGCCGCTTTCACTTGAGCTGGAGGTAGAGGTATCAGTCAGGTGTTACCTCACCTGAAGTAAGGCTCAAGTGGCCCTGCTTCTATCCTTTGAACAGTACCAGAGACAGGCCAGGCATCTCTGGGATCTGTCCCTTTGGGTAGAGTCCTAGAAGCTAGCTTCCAGATTTATTGTCCCCTTTCCCATCTCCAAGATGGTCAACCCCGTTACTGTCTATCTCTGCCTTCCAAGGTCTATGAGGATGCACCCTAAATTCTATGTATCAAGAGTCAAGCCTGCAAAGGTCAGCAAACTGGTTCCCTCCTCCAGGACCACTCCCCTCAAGAAAAGGAAGGGGTTGTCAGAATATTGTGGAATGGGTCCTGTATGGTCCTGAGGAAAGATCATGGGAACCAGTCAATAACATTATGGACCCTTCTCTCATCAACCACTTTTATTGACGTTGCTGTTAAAATATGTAATTGTTAAGCCATTACATATTCTAACAGTCTTCAAACAATAAAAGTCAAATAGAAATAAACCAAAACAAAATAAAACAAAACAAAAAAAAAACTAAGACATTTGTGCTAGAAGAAAGAACAGAAAGAATGTATCCAAATCTCCCATTCTTTGTGAGTTAGACCATAATATTTAATCCACATCGCATCTGATGTTCTCTTGAGCTAGGCAGTATCACCTGGAGTTTGGTATCTGAGTGTAAAGCAGCGAGTTGTGTTTATAGTTTTGCACTGACTTTGGCACAATTGCATTGGATGCAAGTGTTAATGTCTTCAGAAAGAGTGCTTCAAGAATCTCCCAACCCTGGCAAGAATGTGTCAGTGTTGAATTTTTGCACAGTTGTGTGCTGCTCAGGTTCCATTGGTTAACATTTAGAGCACTTTTGGTGGTGTTATAAGACCAATATAAATATATATTTAGTGTATACGTCACAGAAAGTGTCTAAATGTTTTATTTATCTTCAACTTTAGCTTTCATGGTAAGTTTTCTAAAACAAAAAAGCAAAATAAATGTTTTGAGGTTATCATATCTACCTCTTGTTTTAGTATCTTAACCGGTTACATTACATTAAGTACAGTAAAAGTTGCTGGTACTTTTAGGATGACACAGGGCTTTTTGCCAAATATATATTACATATCATTTATAAGAGAAGGATGGGTGTTTAAAATGGACAGACCAGTACCTCTAATATTATCTTACAAATGGACATCAGGCAACATTAGCTTTTAACATTGCAGGTGATTTACATTTATTATGGCTCCATTTTTATTCAGAAAATACAGAGGAGGATCAGCTATAAAGAGAATGATGACCTGTAGGTTTGAAAGTGAGAAGCCATTAATCAAATAGGCCTATAATGGTCAGTTTTCATTTCAGAATACAATAAGATCTTTATATGCTTTGTCTCTAAAGAACAGATAAAAACATGAAATGAATAAAAACTACTTATACACAACAATTAAAATGTCATTATACTTGTAACACAGAAAACTTTTATTTTTTACATATACTGTGGAAACTGAAGACATTCCAAAACTTTCTGAGCTTATGAAGTTCATATATTAAATCCAACCAGGTCCTCAAATAATCTTGAGGAAAAATGCAATTACAATTCATTAATTAAATTTTATCTTTATGTACATCACTGTGGATATTACGGGTCTGCATCACTATGAAAGTGTGAAAAGTGTGACAGTGTGCAACATTTCTGTAGAACAGCATTCAGTAGCAGTAGTAATGTAGCCACAAACTAGCTCCACCCCATACTCTGCAGTTAGATTCACAAGTAATAGTGGTGAGCAATCACTGCTGACTGTTGGGAAAGACAACAGTTTAATATTGTTTAACATTACGGATTCTTGTGCATCTGTAATGCAGGAAAATGTGAGGAAAGTAAACAAAAAGCAGGTGGAAATTTCACTGCTCCAACACACCATCACCATCAATGACTGTTGAACAGCTATCTCAACTTGCTAGGTCAGGACAGGTGGCCAGCTAAACATACAAAAGCAACTGGAAGAACATGCAAACTAGGTCCCCAGTTGTTCATAATAGAATTTGAACCCAGGACTTTGCTTGTTGTGTGGCACTGTTCTATAACTGTGGTGAAAAAGAAAAGCAATCGTTGGACTCAGGAAACCTGCAAGTAGAAAATGAATGCATATTCTGGCAGTTAATACAATTAAGAACTAAGCAGCACTGTACAGCCAGCTCAAGTATTCGTACTGGTTGTGCTCAGTCCAGGGTGTCCTCTAGCTGTTTCAAATCAATTTTTCACAGCATTTATCATCACGAGTTAGAGGACACCGCTAGCTTTCCATGCCCCTTCTTCTGTCCCAACATAAAGATATGCATGGTTCTCAAAACAACATTCAATCGTCCATGCACAACGAATCTGATTTAAGACAGCAATTTCATTGACACACATTTTTCACAGGACAACACAGAGCTCAGATCCTCATGCTTCATCATCAACTTCACCACTCTTATTAATTGCCCTATCTTCTCCTTAACCAAGACTGACTATGTACAAAACTGTTGTTTTGGGAACGAAAATGCTGAGAGTACTGAAGGCCAAACAGAGAGGCAGGCAGACAGGAAGCCTTTACAAAAGGGGCAAGACAAGCATAGAGACTCTAAGGCTATGACAAAGATGAGCACTGGAGGACATGACAGGAGTAAAGATGAATATGCCTCAGGCAGTTGAGTCCTGATTACTTTCTTACTATTATGGCCTCACGTGCTCCAAGGCAATTTGGCTATATGGCTGAGTGTAAAACAGCACAGTGAGCATATCACTGGTGTGGTTAATGCTTGCAACCTGCATATCACAAAAGCTGTGTCCAAATTATAATAAAGTGCTGATTCTACCCAGATTTTGAGTATGTACTAAGTGTTGTTTACAAAGAAAAAGGCAAATCATGTTTACAGCAGATGTCAGCAAATGTTTAAAGTGCTCATAAGACATGAAGTCAAAAATCCTCTAGGAATGCATAAAAGAAACAGAGGAGCAACAAAAGAAAGAGAGAGGCTACTTACACCTGTAGTAAATTAAAATAAATTCTGGATGATGTTGAGACAACTCAAGGGACACATTAACAAACAAAGTAATAAAAAAAGCAATACAAAAATACTTTATTTCATAAAGAAGTATTTTCCTAAAACTGCTGAGCACTACAGGTTTTCATAAATATTACTCAGACGGGTTTAAGACGTGCAGTTGTTGGGGATTATTTTAAATGCAGATTGTTATATTTGGTGCTCCAGTGGGCAGTTGTAGCAACAGGATTCTACACAGTCCAAAATGATCCACAATAAAAAGCACTGAAAATTTATTTGTTGGCATACCTGTTTTAATATAGCTCACTGATGTGTTTATCTAGATTTTTTTTTTGTCAACAGTATCAGGTTTTAAGAAATATACAATATAGCAAATGTTATACTTTTATAATAAATGTAATAAAGTATAAGATTTAAATAAGTAACATTCTCCACCTATTTGAGCCATACTTAACAGAGGGAAATGTGCAGCAAAAGCCCATGAGCTGGTGAGTGACATGAAAAGAGCCAAGAAAAGAAAAGAAACAACGACAGGCAAGGAGAATCCTTGATTAAGCAGTGAATGTTACCTTATTAGTAGTAGTGTTCCATAACAATGTTTAAAACATGAACTGCCCACTTATTTAGTGTGTAACTTGACTCAGACATGACAGGGTCAAACAAGGGATACCAGCATAGGTGGGAGGGTTATGATCATTAAGATTACATAAAGTAACATTAACCAAGCATGGCTTCTAAGACCGCATCTCACTCTTTCTTGAGCACAGCTGTCTTGCTTCCCAAGGTTTTGCATCATTTTCTAAAATTGTATTTATTTCTTTTCCCTTTATCGCCCTCCTGTTTTTGCTAGCTTTCACTTTCCTTTCTCTCACCCACTCACACACACATGCATACACATGCCATTCAGTTTTAGTGAGCAATGTAGGCAGAAATGCCCATGCTTTGGATCATGCTGAGGAAGCAGGAATTAATTCCAATCAGGCTTGTACAGGAAAGAGCCATTCCATTTTGCAGCACTCCTGGAGTCACTCAAACAAGAAGCACCCCCACCTCTACTGCATATGCATGAACACGCACACACGCATACACCCATATCACACAACACCTTCAGAGTGCACATAGTGATATTGCTTGGCAGCTAAACAGAATTTTGTCTATTAAACATCAACTGTGTCTTTGACATTAATACATACTAATGAAGCCCCTGACGTTCTCTTTCACCTGTCTTTTCCATTTTGCAGATAATTTTAAACAGCCACGGGGTGCCACAAATACAGTTGCTCACAATAAAAAAATGTTAAGATTTAAAGCACTGTAGTGTCATTTTTGCTGGCAGTGTACCCTCTCCATTAACTGCACTTCTGGAGCACCTCTCCTATGCTCCTCTTTCCTACTTTTTCTCACTTTATCATTTGCCTCAAAAACAGTGTTAGAACACAGCTTATCTGGGAATAATGCAATTTGTTTGCCTCTCCTTTCTTTGTATACCTGCACTGTCTCCTTCATTTACCATCTCATTGCAAAGAACAGGTTATAGTTCCATGTCACTATCACACTTCCTACTATCGAGTGTAAATTCACTGACTCCAAATCTATTTTCATTTAACATATCTATCTTACATGTCTGCTTTTTCATAGCTCCATCTCTACTGTGGAGAAGAATTTTAATATATTGCTCTTCTTCGCACTATACTTTCCCTTGAGCCCATAAAAAAATCACACATACCCTACTTATGTATCATGAAAATAGCTGCAATATAAGTTGTAATTCCACACAGTATAGGCACCCTTGGGCCTTCCTGTGTTACAGAGCCTCAAACAGCTACCCAGATGGTCCCTGTCTGACCACACTAAACAGTTCCTGGCTTACCTATGGGTGACAGCTCTGCCACGCTGCCAATATAGGGACCTTCCAAGAACTCGGGCTCACTGTCGTTGATGTCCTGGACCTTGATGACAAACTCTGACTCTGGTTCGAGGGGTTTATTAGAGAGCCGGTCCCGGGCCTGAGCCCTCAGAGTGTAAGAAGACTTCTCTTCTCGGTCTAGTCTCTCTGTGGCGTGTATGTCTCCTGTAAGCTCGTCAATGATGAAGATGGAACCGGCTCCTTCTCCAGAGATTGTGTACTTGATGTTGCCCTCGCCTTCATCAGAATCTGTATGGATCTGTAAATAAATGCAGAACAATTGTGAGGATAATGAATTCAATGAAATAAATGAGTGTTATGTATTGTGCAATAAATATGTAAATATTATATTTATTATATATATATATATATTTCACTGTTAATTATTGCATGACATCTATTACTTACACTTTGTTACAAATGCACAGTAATGTATATTTCCAAAGTTTTTATCAATATTATGAGCAAAACATATTTGCCAAATTGGAGATTGATAACCACAATTATTCACTGAATGAATATATTTATTTTCCCCACAACATCTAGTTGTATTAACAAAAGCATGATTTTCTGCTTATGTTTGGGTACTAATAGCCATTGGTTAAGGTTTGAGAAATTTCTGTTACCAAGGAAGTTAGTTAAACACAGAAAAAGTTATAATTCGTTTGAAACACAAAAACACATTTACTTTTTAATATGTAAATAAAATTAACTCTTTTCAAATGAGTTGAAAAGAAACTTACTTTAATGTAACTTACTTGCTACTGCTGCTGTTTTCTTTCAATTAGATATTGCTCTACCAGTGTTGTATTAATTTATTCAGATCAAGTACTATTTTGTTGGAGCACATTTGAAGGCAGGCTTAAATGAACATTTTGACACAGACAACAAAGCTATCTGTGAACATCAGGCGAAAACTGCCCACAGCACTAAGAACCCTGTGTTAGATGGAGAGATTGAGGCCAATCAAATCGAACTGCAAACCTGTCCTTGAACCAAGACAGGGATTACAGTCCTGTTTGGCCACTTGTTATCACATGGCTGAAATTCCACACTTGATGACACCTCAAAGTATTAGAAACTGTTGAAAGTTTAGAAAAAAAATCTGAAGTAAACCTTTTGAGTTTAGATTATTTTGTCACACATTTTCCAGGTATTTTTCTATGTGTTTTCTATTTGTTTTAACCACTGTGAATAATGATGGCTTGAAAAATTGACAACCCCAAAAATGACAACTGTTCATCAACCATGACCAAAAAAAAGATGTCTATTTCATCCATCCATTGTCTTTTCTTCTTTCAGGATGGCAAACGCAATTTAAGTCCTTCTCACAGCTCCCTGTAGACTACCTACCATGAGTGTGGTGAAAAAAGGCACCACAGTTCTAGTGATGATTTACACCTTTTCTGCACATTGTGCCCTTCACAGGATGTGACGCCCAAATTAGGAGATCAAAGTCATTCAAAGACTGTTAAAGGTAGAGTCGTGGAGGTGCTGTGGCTTAAAAGTGAATTTAAAAGAGCCCTTATAAATCAGAGCTATAGTTTCCCCTAATGTGATTAGAAGACATTCCAGGGGTAGCAATAGGAGATGCATCGGTTCCCCATCCTAAACTCCCCTTTGGCTCTTTAGTGAGCATTAGACCTGCTTGCTCCCTCTCCCTCTCACTCACTCACCTTCCATCTAAAATTATAATTCAGAGCTGTCTATGCAGTGTAACTGTGGTTCAATCTACTCAACAGACCAGAGGAGAGGGGAAATCGCCCTGGTCTCCCTGGTTAATATTTTATAAAGGCTTAATTAAATACAGGCTTCTATCACCCTTGCAGGGATTTTCATTAAGTATTTGTCGTAAAACCATGGAATAATGCAAGCCTGTGCCTTGATATTGCTTCCCTCATCCATTTTCTCCTTCCTTTTTATCTGTCTGTTTTTGCCTTTTCTCCCCATTCTGAATCATCCTGAAGACAAATACACGAACAGTCGGTGAAAATATACTGCTGGATACTTTGGAGGTATCAATATTTCAGTTATAATAAAAAAAAGAAAAATAAAAGTTTCATCGGTCCAAACTGTGAAAGTTATCCAATAAAAGTGAGCACACTCTTCCACCTCTGGAGCACTCTCTCTCTCACCCTCTTTCTGTATTTCTAAATTTGAATCTCAGGATAAGAGTGCACATGTGAAGTGTTGCCTTCTTGTGTTCATTCAGTTTCACAAATTCTGGCACAACATGTCCTCCAACTGAACAACAGTAATATTCATGTTTTTTTTTCCCTACCATCTAAAATAACCCATGAAAGCATTTCTATAATGCCCTATGTAAAAATTCCTGAAACAAAAGGAGTTTTTTCACTTTATAAAATGTGACAAAATAGGAAGAAAAAATAGGAAGAAGACAACAGGACAAAACTACACATACAGCTTTTGACGTAAACAGTGTCCACACAGGAAGAGTATATAATTGCTGTAATGATAAAGAGACCATAGATGTCTATGAAATTCAGTGACTTGTAGTGATGACATCAGAAATAAACATTACTGATGCAAAGTCGGCGGGATCCAGGGTTAAACCTTTCTCAAGTTTTGAGACGAGCGACTTAAGCGACTACCAATAAAAATAAATAACACTACTGACTGACATACGTGGGGTTGGTAAACACATTAAAGGGTTTCCTAAAACAGGAATGTCCACTAGTGACTAACTGTCAGTTGAGCGCATTGCTTTATATGTGGACCGGGCTTCAGAGACTGGAGTTCAAGTAGAGTTTAAGAACACTGTTAAGCTTCACTTTCACTCACTGTGTACTTCAGTTTTCATGCTCTGTCTGGTTAGGTTTAGATACAAATACTACTTGTTTTGGTTTAGGTTATATCAAAGAACAAGGCCTCATTTTTCTAGGTCATCTATGTCCAGAGTTTTGCCCCACACATTGTATATATACCTACTTACACGACCAAGGTTGCTTAACGGAACCATAGGTGATTACACGGAAGTCCTATGGACTTTTTTGCTTTTTTGCTTGCACACATAGACACAAACACACACATTCACACACACACATACATACGTGGATCATCATTCTGCAGGGATGATGCAATTTTTTTCCCCCTCAGGCTGGGTATACCCATCCTTCTGTCAGTCTATCCTCACAGGAGTGATTCAAGTTGGCAGCTTGAAAAACACACACACAGACACACATACACCCACTACGCTTAGCTAAGTTGTTCTCTGCAAACTAAAGGTCAGAGCCAGGATGTCACTCGCTTAGCAAAAAATAACCAGGGGTGCAAAAGTGCACAAAAAATTTACAGGAAGAAGATAGGGAAGACACACATTCTCCACAACTGCTGAGCATAACAAAAATTATAGCTGCTTCATTTGTGAAATCTTTAATGGATGTTTCTGAGGTTTTATTGCTTTCAATTACGCTGCTGTACATTACAGTTACAGCAGATTTTTACCACACACTCTGTGTGTGGTAAAAATCTAGATTCCCCATATTTAGGCTTAATGTACCTGTTTTTCACTGGCTAGATCACTGGTATTGAAACTAGCAATACATAATAAAACATAAACACAAAAACAATATATATTTTAAATTACTACTAAATAAGAAAATCTACCTTTTGATGATCAAACACTTAACTGTAGAAAGGTAATACAAAGGTAAAACTCTGTAGGAAACTACAGTCTTTTTCAGTGTCCGTTCACAAGGTTCTAGTAATGGCCAAATTTCACAGTAAAGAATATAACAAAGCTAACAAAAGCTAACAAGCTAACAAAACTGTGGGAAATGTAGGTTTACAGCTTCAAAATTTTCAATGGCCACTGTACTTCTTTCCTACAGTGAAAATGGGTCACAATGGGAATCCATTGCCACAAGCTGAATTCAAGATGACCATTTGTGGTAATTCCAATCTATAATGAGACTACAAGCATTTCAATAACCTTTCAAGGCAGAAGAAATAAAATTTTTACTCAGAAAATATTTTTGGTACTTTTCCAATGTATTTACAGTCACCCACGGGTGGGTGTGTCCAAACTTCTGACTGGTACTGCATATGTAAATATTTAATCCACTTTTAAATCATAGAGAAATAAACAATTCTAATAACTATAAAGATAATTATCAATTAATATACTTAGAATAAAATTCAACTGAATCAAATACAATTCAGTAATAGGTAGATATGGTACAATATATAGATCAACAGGAGCTTCAAATAAAATATCAACATAAATCTACATTATATTCATTCTGTTTCCTCTTTACACGTTCTACAATATTTAAACTTAGAGCATAATTATCAATTAAATAAGTAAGATAAGAAAAAAGAATAAGTAGAGGTTTATAAGCAGAAAGAAATAGAGATAGGGTGAGGAGCTCATCATTTGGGAGGGGCTCAGATTAGAGCCACTACTCCTCCGCAATGAAAGGAGCCAGTTCTCTTGGCTGGCCTGGGAATGCCTTGGTGTCCCCCCGGAAGAGCTGGAGAAGGTGGCTGGGGGAGAGGGAGGTCTGGGTGTCTTTGCTTGGACTGCTGCAGTGACCAGGATCCGGATAAGTGGTAGAAAATGGATAGAGGGATGGACTGCTTGTTTATTTTTAGATTATTTAGTTATATTGCAGGTGCAGATCTTGTGTCTGTGTTAGGGCACCCTCTTTCAGGGCACCCTTTGACCTCTGTATGACCTCTCTTCCTTTTGTGCACCATTTATGATCACTTCTGTGCTGTTTTACTATTTCACTGTTTCAAAAACCAGCAGGTGCCTGTCTCTGCAAGAATCTGGGCAAATGCAGTGGGAACACAGACAATTCTCATGACAATGTCAAGGTTTCCCTTGAACTGTGTCACCACTGTCCCATAAACAATACACACAGATGTGGCATGTACAGTTTCACAGTTTCAAGATTCCTAAAAACATGGAAGACACCAACTTCTCTTTAAACACTTGCTAACTATTAACTGAGTGGTAGTAAAACTTGAAAAAGTGTGACGCAAACTGCAGAATGTTCGAAAGTAAAAGTTGTGCCTCAGCCCTGCAGCCAACATGTTTCAAAAGGTGCAACTTTACTTTGAAGGCAAACAGTCTAAGTTTCTGGTTCTTGTCAAACTTTTCACTACCACTTGGAGAGTAGTTGCCAAGTGTTTGCAGACAAGTCGGCATCTTCCATGCAAACTACAGGCAACCGCGATAATCTGCTAGCAACCAAAGCAATTGCAAGGAGGTCTTTAGTCAGGGAATGCACATTTTTCCCTAGTAACCAGTGGTTGCCAGGGGGTCACTGACCGGTCTCTACGCATGTGTGCCTGGTGCTTTAGCAATCAATTTTACAGTGACTGCCATCAACCTCCAGCAACTACCCGCCAACTGGTTGGGAAACATAAACTTCTCCCTCATGACCAGTGGTTGCCAAATGGTTGTGGACCAGTCTCTAGGCCTGTGTGACTTGTAAGTGATTAGTAGACTACTAAGGGCAGTACTAGTAGACTACTAAGGACAGTATCCTACTGCTTAATCTTGACCCTACAGCATCACATGTCCAAAATGGCGGCCAAGTTAACATCATGTGGTTAGCGATCACGTGACTTCAAAACCTGAATGCATATCCTCTCCTACCAAAGTACAATATTAAAAAAACAAGTATTTACATTTTTTTAAAATCCTAAATGTTTATCTTCACAGCTTTCCTGTCGATAAGAAGATGAGATAGGATTGTTGCTGCGTACAAAGACTGTGATCTCTGCACTTCTCTCCTGGTGCTTTTGATACTGTGAGCTAACCAAAATGCTTACAAATGCTACTGGTTATAAGCAACAACTAAAACCAAATGCTCTGCGTATAATTTTTTCTGAGAGGGAGTCTAAACAACCTCAAGTAGTGGGTGAAAATCAACATAAACATGAAGATGGGAAACATTAGATCATCTCCTGCTAGGCAGTAACCTATCTGCTATGATGGTTGCTTCCTCTAAAAGCAAACCAATGGCCAAGTCCCTGGTCATGGTGAAACCTCACAATCTACTAGTTCAGTCAGCTCAGCAACTGGTAAGTGTACAGTGTTCTCCAATTAAGATTGATGCAGCTTCTCAGACAGATAGAAACAGATATGGAGAATAAAGTTGACTTGGATGAAAAAGAAGAGAAGGATTATATTATGGTGGTGGATGCTAATCTCTGAAATTACTGAGAGTGGAATAATTTTTTTTCATGAAACGGCAGTTTGATGTATACGCTTACCTCAAATAGCTGATAGAAAGCAAAAAAAAAAGCTGTCCTTCTCGTTTGGCATAGAGGAGCAGTTGCAGCACAGACACTCTCTCCTCCTGGCCTTTGTGATTTTTGTCATTTTGATATATGTTATGTTTATGTTCAAATTGAAAACAAGTTTATCTAGAACTTATAAAGTTTATCTAACTGTAGGGTGACCATTCCAACTATTGGTTGTCACTACCAAACAATAATTCTGGCATAAACAGAATTGTTTATGTCAGATGGCAACCTTTTTAGAAACATTTTTAAAAACTGAGACATATGCAGTTTTTTTTTTTTTTTAATTTTAATATAACATTTAAATATTATGTCAGTACTAGGGTTCATTTTTAAAACAACTTAATGTCAACATTTTTGGGCAGAATGACAAAGAATGACCAGTTACCATATGAACACAGTGACCAAACTCCCGATGTACATATGGTGTAGGAATACTAAAAAATAAGAAAATTATCACTGTAGCTAAATGGTAATGATTCGGTCTCTTGCTTTAAGTTAAACTTGATGCTAGCAATAGTCAGCCACGCTTTAGGGTTTACAGTGGAGGCCTGTAGGGTGACTCAGAGGACAGTGAGGTTGTTGATGCCTTGTCAGAATCACCTTTGGGTCATAACAAAGTGTCTAGCTGTCACTATAGGCTAACCTACTGAAGGGGATGACATATGACTCACATGCAGTGACAGAAAGTTTCCTTCACATTTAGCAGTCAGCTATTTTGTGTTTTTATTATTTATTTCTGTTAGTATTTATAGTATTTTTAAGCAGGAATTCAGACTAAATAAATGTGTTTAGCAGCAGAATAGAATAGAATAGAATAGATGTGGAGCAGCACTTTCATTGGCAGTGGAGATAGAAAAATGTGGGCTGCACTTAATATTTAGATTATTGAGAATTTCAAAGACGAAACAAATTGGCTGTCTTATATTTAAGTCTGTGCAATCAAGAGTAGGCCTGCCACATTTCACTACAACCTGTAAAGCTTCTGATCTTAAAAGCTTCAAAGTGTTAACAAGGTGACTGTATCAGAGACAGTCTAGGTAGAGACAGCTATGTGGAAGGAAGGGTACATACCAGGGACAGAACCAGAGATGAGAGTGGATAGAAAATGGTAGCACAGTGAAGGGGGAATAGAAAGAGAAAAAAACAGTCACACGAAGAAGTTTAAATGAAGGTGTAATGGGTTATGGTTTGAGATGCAACCCTGCAGAAGCTTAGACAGAAAGCAGAGAATGACTGTCCAGAGATCAAAGAGAAAACATTGTTATGACACGTTAAAATAATTTAGGATTTTATTAAAAAATAAATACATACATAAAGTGCGATGAATACCAAGGCAAAAGAAAGGAGGAACACCCATGTGTTCTTAAATGATTTATTAAATAATACCATTTTTAAGGTCTTCCTCCACAAATGCCTTAATAATCAATTACTTATAATAACAAAGTAATATAATTAGCTGTTTCTCCAGTGACTTTCTCATCCCATAGATGGATTTCAACATCACAGTCTTGGAATGCAGCTGGCAACTGTAGTCCTTGTTGTATTGTGTAGCCTTGGTGAGCTCAGCACATGAAGCTGTTCTCCACCTGCTTATAGTGGCCTTCGGGCTTGCAGCAGATCTCCAGAGTAGAACAAGCACTATGCACTAAGCACTTTGCCAACTGCAGTCTAAGACAGATGCGTTGGAATCTGTCAAAATGTGGGATGAGACAGAGGTAAAGCAACAGGATCATTTCACAGACCACTACCACAGTGATCTGCCCAGCCTGTCAGTATGGAAAAACAAGATGTAAAGTACCAGGGTTAGCTAGTTAGTGTCATCTGAACATTTAAAATAAGAGTGAGTCCAGTAGTAAAACAATCATCTACTGGAATTAAATAAATAAATAAATAAATAAAAATGGTTCAATGAGTTGCTAAATATGTCAGTAGTACTTTGGTAATGTGTGTATAAATCAATGAAACTCTCTTTTTTTTATTACTTTTAACAACCTCATTGCTATACAAAAACTTCAGAAAACAAAACAGCCAAAACCTGTAAAATTTGCCTTTTTTGCATTTTACTACTTTTACTGGATTTTACTGTATGTCCAACAAACCTGCTGCAACCAAAATCAGAACCACAGAATGTGATACACCATAAATCAAACTGACATTGTTCATAAAGATGTGTGATGTATGAGAACAAAATAAAAAAGCCCATCTGTTTCATTTGGCTTAAAGAATTAAAATGGGATAAGAAACACCTTGGAAATGGATTGTAACACTTTACTACTGTCCATGCTGAGACAGTATATGGAAATCCATCCCAGGTATGAACACAAAGATCAGAGAATTGGAAGGATATTTCATGTAAGTGACCATTTTATTGGTAAATCTGACTTCACTGGCTGTAGCCACTGGAGTAGTGGCACCCAAAGTGTGGGGAAAAAAAAGCAAATTTGGCAAGTTTGCTGAGTTGGGGTAAAGTAATATGCAAAAATAAGCTTTTTGCAATTATACAGCACAGAGGCCCAATGCTTGGCTGTAATCCTCCATTGCTTAAATTAAAGTGTTGATACCAAAATCCAGCAGGGGTAGTCTGTGTGTGAGTTTGTGTTAACACCCAGACAATCACATCCACACTTACATACACCATTAATAGCAGTGATAGCACTGGCCACTGCCCTCGTCACATGAAATGAAATAACTTGATAATTTTATTAATAAAATCATCTCTCTTCTTGTTCCTGCTGCATCACTCCCTCAAGGTCCCTTAAGCTCTTTTATATCAGCTCACTGTCTTCCCTGGCACCCTGTTCTTTTAATGAATCACGAGTCAACATATGAAGGCTCTTGTTTTCCAGTCTCCCTTTGAAGCCTTCCTCTTCCTTCATTCCTTTTCTTGTACGTCACTCAGCTTTGTTCTGTCTATTCCTTTACCAGCAGACAGACAGTGCTGCCTGTTGCATTGTTTGCACTGCATTGGTTTTGCCAGCAGGAATGCATCACAGTCACAATTGCAGACAAATAATGATCAAAGAATAATTATTCTGTAACGCAAGGCTCTGGTGCAGAGAACATCTCCATTCATTTGTAAGAAAAGAGAGATCAATATATGCAGATGCAATATTAGCTGGTCAATTGCCATGTCTAACTGATTAGAAATAAGGGGATTACATGATTGATGCATGTGACTCATCACTGTGTCTCATTCTGTCTGCTTTAATGTTCCGTCTTTTCATATCACGTCCTACGTAAGGCAATCGAATCGTACATGGTGTCCACTCTCATCAACTCACTGAGGTTCATTTGAGAAACAGCTGATGAATGGGATGTGAATGAGAAGAAAGGGAAAAAAAGAAAGCAAAAATATTCCTAAATGTACACTTGCCACTGAAATGATAGCAAACTGATTTAATTTGACATATACCCATTATCTATAATTACATTAGAAAATAATATTCACTGATCACATTTCTGGTGTCAAGACATTGTTCTCAACATCAAAAAGAAGGGCATTGCCAAGGCTGTCATCACTAAGTATGGTGGCTATGTCACCAAACCCTAAGGAGACATGAACAACATTGCATTTCCATGGCTTCTAAACTGTTATGATTTGACAAATTAGCTAATAATGGATTGAAATGCAATATTAAAGTTTAAGGCAGTTTTAAATCATAGCAAAAAATAAATCATAATTCAAGTGATTATTCTATTCAAAGAAGACAAATAATTGTCAATTATATTTAGTATAGTTGGTAATTACAATTAGATTTTTATGCTTTTTGCATACAGTGAGAATACACTGTACATAAATTGCAGCAGACTGAAGGCTTGTGTTTGACGAGTGAGTGAGTTTGTGCACTTTAAACTTTTCCCATGGTGATCAGAAAGTACTAGCCCTGGAGCAGGAACTTTTTAGTGAACAGAAAATAAGGCAAAGGTGCCAGATTTAGATGAAGACAGGTGGGTAAGACTGTTGAGTTCTTAAGATAGTTCCAAGTGAAGTTCCTTACTTTTTTTTAGTTTAGTGACAACTTTAGTCATATTTTAAAAGAAAAAGCTTTCATTAGCTCATACTATAGTAGTAACACCATAGATGAAATCAGCTAAATCATGTGTAATCGTTCTGATTATGAATTATAATTAAGTGCTTTATTGCTTTTGTTTCCATTTACTTCATATATTCTAAGCTAAAAAAGAAAAAAAAATAGATGCAGTTTGAGATTGTCTGAGCAAAGCTGTCTTTGAACGCTATAAAGTCTAAACCTAAGGTAGCTGCTTCACAACTACATGTTCAAGTGGTAAGCTTATTTTGTGCTCATGTGAAGCATGAGCACAAAGTACTCAGTTTTCCAGTGGGCTACAGTTTTCAGAGAGAGTAGATCAGGGAATGATAAGGCTTGTTAAATGAAAAATACAACTGGAAGAACTGAAAGAAGTCTGAAAGCCACATTGACTCTTACATTGCACAGGAGCTAAAAAAGCTACTGACAGCTGAAAGCAGCTATGTTCTTTAAAAATGGTGTCTTCTATTCAGTTGCATGAAGTCATGTGGGCAAATCAATGTTAGTGAAAAGGTTTCCTACATTATATAGGAAAATATCTATTTGGACAATGGATACAGTGGATAACAGTGTGTCCAGAGCTTTTGTTTTAAATAGCCAAAGTCTTTGCATTACAAAAAGTTGTAATTCTTATTTAGAGCTATGTTCAGAGGTAGTTCTTAGCTAAAAACCACTTAATCTCTTGCTCTTCATTCAAAATATTAAGTTCTTGACCTCAAAAACTCTGTAATTTTATGCAGGTGAAAAGGGAGAAACATAAATGCAACTACAATAAAATTTTTGTTGATTGCAAGTGTCTGTTTAGTAATTCAGTGGCTTCAAGTGATGCATTTTGGCAACAATTCTGGCCAATTTGCATCTTTGTCCTACAAAGCAAATGCCAAAGAGCACAGGGAACCATTTATGGTTACTGATTAGAGGAGGTGCATAATTAGACTATTCAGAAATGCTTTTAATGTAGTTGAGCTTTGACTTTGACCAAATCACAGTTTTAGCCTGAACTAAAATCATTTCTCTTTTATTTAAACTGGATAAATATAGAGACTTTCATGAGGAGCTGACAGTTAATGCAATCACATAGATGAACAGTGTGCCTATACAGTATATGTAGCAGTGCCATTCTTGTGTACTTCTTCTATATGTATGCTTGTGTATAAATCTTTGGGCACCCCTGGACAGATGTCACATTTTGCCTTATTTCAAGTTTTTATGTACTGTTATTTCATGAACTGAAAAAAAGCCAAACTTTAATTGACTTTGGTCCTATATTACGATTTCTAAGGCAGGTCTAGCATTCTCATCGGAACTGTCAGCTGATTTTACAGCTCAATAAAAACTTTTCTCTTGAATCCTTTTGGTAACACTCAACAATCATGGACTACTCGAAGTAAATGAGTAAAGATTTGACAATGATTCCAGATGCTGCCTCCCTGATGGGTGTGTTAGCTGCAAGGACTATATTTGATTCTTTTGGCTTCACAAATCATCAAAATTAAAAATTTGCAACATATATTATACAATACACTGCATGTATAATGTAAACCTTTGAACCACCTTAGTAGACTGAAGTACAAGCTCCAGAGTATTTTAAAGGAGACACGTTGGTGTCAAACAAATTATCTTCTAAAATAACTTATGTGAGTCACTATGTATTAAGCTCCTCAAATAGCAAATTCATATATAAGTGCATGTCTGCCCTTTAAAGCGTATTTGTATTGCTGTATATCTATGTTTGGGCACTTATTTACTCTGTTCCTCAAGGACAACAGCAGTATTTGCTTTGGAGGAACTGATCTGAATTGCTCATTATAAAAATGTCTCCTGCTACGTAGAGCTGATGTGAGTAGGAGAGGTTCTTAGTAATAATGTATTCATTCCGATAACATAAGACAACTGCAGTAATTGGAAATTGGAAATTTGTCACACAAAAGGGGTATACTGCGAAGGAAGTTCAACATAGCCAGGCTTTCTTTGCATTAGGTGGCTTGACAAAACCTGAAATCCCAGTTAGAGATAACAGATGTCACAGATTTATCAACTTTCTTTGTTAAACTGGGCTTTCTGTTACAGGGTCTGTGCACGCTCACATAAAAGGGGGCATCTTCTTCTTTGGCACAACATGGATTGATTGAGTGCTGTCTACTCCAACCAGAGACATTATCAGAATAATGGCTGATAAAGTTCTCTAAAGACTATAAAAAATATAACAGTAAAATGCAATAGTAGTGCTGCAAATAAGATAAGAGAGTAATGCTGCAGAACATCATGTGAATTCATGATCATCACAAGCATGCTGAAAAAAAGAAGATTATCTTGAGTTATATTTATTTTACCACTCGCTGAGCTCTCAATGCTGCTGTTTATTTCTAACATTACAGCTACATGTTCGAGCTCTGAAAATGTTGATACATTTAAACATTAAATGTTACTCAGTGTGTTCAGGTCTGACACTCTTCCACAGCCTATTAAAGGAAATATGGAAATCACTTTAGTTTGTGGAAAGATTAAATCAAAATAAATTTTATTGATTGAAAACGATTAACAATAAATAGCCTACATATGTAACTGATCAATTTTATAATCTGAGCTCTATTAGCTGAAATTCCAGCAGTATAGACTTTGCAGTTTAGGACCCGCATACAGTATGCGCTGATCTAAGTTTACAGCTACACTATGCGCCTCAGTATCCGCTGACCCCGCTCTGTGATTTTACGTGGCCTACCACTTCGTGACTGAGTTGCTGTTGTTCCCAACCGCTTCCACTTTGTTATAATACCACTAACAGTTGACTGTGGAATATTTAGTAGCGAGGAAATTTCACCGACTGGACTTATTGCCCAGGTGGCATCCTATCACGGTACCACGCTGGAATTCACTGAGCTCCTGAGAGCAACCCATTCATTCACAAATGTTTGTAGAAGCAGTCTGCATGCCTAGGTGCTTGATTTTATACACTTGTGGCCACGGAAGTGATTGGAACACCTAAATTCAATGATCTGCATGGTGAGTGAATACTTTTGGCAATATAGTGTATGTTACCATGGTGTTTTAGCCAGGTTAAAATAGAGCCCCCTTTGTGACACTGAAAACTCTGACTTTAACCTCAATATAGCTTAACTCATTAATCTTGCTTCCTAGTACACCATTAAAATCTTACTGAATATTGTCCGGAGTAGTCTTGTGATTTTTTCACCTGAATTTTCTACCTCAATATCAACTACATCCTGAGGTTTCTTTTCACAATGAACAGTTCAAGGAAAATACACTTGTTAACAAAGTTCTTTATATATTTATGTAATAAGAAATAATGTCTTACCTTTCCTACATATAGTGGCTCTGTTCCTGTGTACTCCTCCACCACAAAGAACTGGTTCCACACCCATCCTCTCTTTACTCGTTCAAGTCCTTGTTCTTGTTCTCTCCCTCCTGAGGTTGTGGCACTAGTCCTTGAGGCCTCACACCAGGCAAAACTACTGAAGCTAAGAAGAGATAGTGTTGCCAGTAGTGTCCAAGTTCCTGCTGTCCATAAAGGAGCCATTTTGATTAAAAAAAGAAAGAAAAAAAGTCCTTCCTGCGTCTACATGTAATGCACACAGGAGAAGTTTTTCTGTTTCAGTTTTAAATGAAATGAAACTCCAAAAGGACACACTTAAAGGTCTTTGTGAAAAAACTTAAACATTAATCCATGGGTCCACAAATCAATCTGGAAGGTCATAGAGGCAGGTCATAGAGCATATTGGATTTGTACCACCTGCAGAGTAACTGTTTGTACTGTAACATGGTAAGTCATTCTGATTTTCTCAGTATCTGCCCCAACTTACAGAGTTCCTGTTTTTTTTTTTTGTTGTTTTGTTTTGTATTGTTTTTTAAGTATGACCCAAAGTAGTGAGACAAACTGACTTTGGAAAATGTTATTCAAGGTTTCTGAATGCAACAAAAACAGATTTTGCTAAATCGGCTCACGGATCAGTGAAAGAATTAGGTGGGGCAAGGATACAATGGCACTGAGAAGCATGTCTGTGAAGAGTGAGAGTGATGGTTTCCATCCATTTTTAACTTCGTATTGATTAGTGCTTGCAGTGCTTCCAATTTCACTTCTAGCCATGTCACCTCCAGTAGCTGGTGTCTGTTTCAGGTGGTTTGATACTAAGCTGTCCAAAAATGACTTGATTAAACTTCTCTGAAGAGAAAACTCTTCTGTAGTTCAGCTCCTTGAAAAGTCACAAATGGCTTTACCTTCTGAAGCAGAAACCTTGAACTGAGAAAAGGCCAACGGATTTTTACTGTGGATGATAATGTTTGGTCTTTGACAGCTTTGCCCTTCAAAACAATCCACTGGTTTGGAAAGTTCATTCTTCAAAGGTCCAACAGTGTTTTTTAGCCATTATGACAGGTCCATCAGGGATTTGAAGGCAGGGAAAGGGTGAACCTGTAAAACAGAAGAGACACTTGGTGTTATCATAGCCATAATTTGTTACCATAGCCACAGCTGGCACAATATGGAAATATTTTCTGCTTGATAGAAAATATCAATCCTCAAAAGTTGATAGTTTCAAGGACTGACTGACTGATTTTTTTTTTTTTAATGTTGACCTTTTTTTGTGGGTTATTGATGATGTCATTTTTTTCATAGCTCTTTACTATCAGTATTGTTGAATGTGGTGTAATTTATTCAATGTGGATCAATGTACCAATAAACAACAAAGACAAAATCTTCTAACACCACTTTTTTGTCTTATTTCTCTTTCTTTATCTGTGTGTTCCTGAGCTGCAAAACCCCTAATGTGTTGGTTTTGTTAGGATTACATCCAATAAACAGTTTTCTAACAGCAATTCTTGTGTTCAGCAAGAATTCTAACAATGTGTTATAAGCTGGAGAATGGTGAAAACAGGACAGGAAAACAGAAAACCAGGTGTGTGGAAAACATGAAGGACAGAAAGAAAGAGAGAGTGAGAAACAGAGAGAGGGAGAGTGAGAGAGAGAGAAAGGGAAAGCAAGCAATAAAGGTCACTGTTCATCACACACCAAACCCAAAGCATCTGTCTGCCTTTCATCCAACTGATGGAGCGGACCTAACCTCAGCCAGCTGATTAATTGCATGAGGGAACACTAATTGGATAAAAGTATTAATCAATTAATTCTATCCAATGAGGCAACACCCCCTAATACTTCAGACAAACATTGGAGAGTAGGAGGGGGTAACAGACATGGTCCTTGGCTGCTGTGAAACATGCACAGAGGTTGACAGAAAGGCAGAGTTGACAGAGCAGAGACAAAGAGGGTAAAGGCAGGGATCTAAAGGAGACAAGAAAGAAAGACATGAAGAAATTAAATGGGTCGAGACTATAAGAGGAAATGAAAGAGACTGTGTTGTATTTTGTGTGGCTGTGGGTGTGATTTATGGTCTCTTTGAAACATTCAGAACAAAAGGACCAAAAGAGGAGAAACAATAACATTTACTATATCTCTGGCCTTACAACCTTAAGAAAAAAGATTGCAACACCAGTCGAAGAAAAGCTCCTAAGGCCAGCAGGTGGTTTAACCTATTTTTGCTGGCTTAGAAGGAATTTCTAATCTCGCCCTCCTCCTGCCCGGTAGCAAGCTTGGAGCATCCGGAAATAATTCCTTCTCAGACTGTTGGTCAAGGAAATGTCCGTGGTATTGGAAACCAACTGCTCTGGGGGTGTCCAATCTCCAGAGCAAACAGTTCAGGAGTAACTTAAACAGTTCAGACCTCTTTATTCACTTCAGCACAGTGAATGTTAATAGAAGAACTGTACATGTACATTTCAACATATAAGATTTTGAAAATATATTATGATTGCTACTGCTCTTACTGTGTTAACAGTGTTGTGATGCAGGGATTGATGTGCTACTTTACACTAAGTAGCCATATAGTAAATACATACAACATGTGTTTACTGTATGACTAAATGCTCAAGTACTGCAGATATTAAGGATTTTGCATGCGGCAAACTTGCACAGGTTTCCAGCCCCATTAGAAACTAAAGGATCTTGTCCTTTGGCACAGCAGTGATTTGAGGTAAACGCATGTTGATGCATGCAAACATGCTAAAATGATCAGATAACATGTTAACTGAATTTATCATCTTAGATTAGTTTGTTAGCATTTCAACATTCTAATTAGCACTAAACATAAAGACCAACCCAGGCTGATAAGAATTTAGCAGGTATTTAGACTAATACAAAAGTATTAGACAAATTTAAAAGTCATTATGGTGGTATCACTGGATCACTGCTGTTATTACAATTCATCTCATAATTTTGAGATATTTTCCTGCTCTGTGGGAGAGGTAAGAGGATCACCAAAGTCAAAACACTTTAATGTGTCAATAAATTCTGTGGCAATCTACTGAGAGGTTAAACAGCCAATGGGCAAGTTTTTGGTTTAACTTTTCATTATTAAATTCTGTAAAATTAAGGCTAGATGGCACAACCAAAACAAAATGATGACAGTGCATTCATTTTTCTCAGTAGCTATTGGTAACTTTCCCCAGGTAGCTGAAATGGCAGAGAGTAACAAGCTAAGTAACAAGTGCCAGATGGTTTGCTAAACAGAACCATCTGGGAGATCGTCCTTGGAAACTTCTTTGGAAAAGGGCAAGCACTTTTGAAAGCCATCCGCCAGCCAGTGATTCTTGCTATCTTTGTAAGGAATAAAAAGCACTGTCAGTTACTTGGAAAAAATACATGGCAGATCATTGGACAAACCATCTATCTATTGTTGCCAAAAGCTGCAACCGTTTATTGGTCAGTAGTTCCTCACAGGATGCTGATTGGCCCAAGCTAACTGTGATTTGACTAAAAGTGCATAGCAAAAGTGCATATGATCTCAGAAATCTTGACGAGAATTCCAATATCTTGCAAGAAAAAGAAACTACCTGTCAAAAGAAAATGCCTCTGTGTGGGAAGAGGCAAAGAAGGAGGAGATGAAAAGTAAAACAAGAGTTAACCTCTTACACGCATCCACTCAATGTAGAGTGCTCCAGGGCTTCAATTGGCTTAAAAGCAAAATCCAGTTGACATTTTTTCTCCAAGATCATTAAGAACCATAACAGGCCTACTTATTAGCCTAATGTAATTGGGTATTTTAAAGCTAAAGATAATCTGTTCTTTGCAACAGTCAGGGAAAGGGGGGCTACTGTGTCTATTGCTGTTCTAAGATTTGCTTTTAGATCTTAGTATGGGTCTAGCTTCAAAAACTGAAGATCCTACTCTTTCATTATGTAATTCTACAACATGATTAGACCCTCCTTTTTAGAAAACCACCCATCTCTTTTAAAAGACATGTCACAGGCATGTATATACTGTGTGTATATATATATGTATATATATACAGCTCCGGAAAAAATTAAGAGACCACTCCAAAATTATCCGTTTTTCTGATTTTGCTGTTCATAGGTATATGTTTGAGTAAAATGAACATTTTTGTTTTGTTT
>VUQI01025605.1:0-15421 GCA_015106735.1 Paratilapia polleni | reverse complement strand
AAAAAAAAAAAAAAAACAAAAAAAAAAAAAAAAAAAAAAAAAAAAAAAGATTATATCCATACAAGTGTTCAAGCTTGAATCAGATTTGTATAATCCCAGCAACGCCGATTGCTGTAGGACATGTTTTCAATCACAAGTCTTTTTGTGGCTAAAATGAACATATAAGGAAACTATTGCTGATGTTTACCAGAGCCAGGGGTAGAAAAAAAACATTTAGAGCAGTTTTGGCTCAGATGGATTACTCATTATCTGAAACTCTCACCATATTTAGTTTGAGCATCCATCATTGAAATAGTATGTATATGACTTCCATTTTTTCATTTCAAAGGGGCAAGAACAAATATTTGAATTTTAAACTTAATTTTTGACCTCGGATTTGACAATTCGATGTTCTCTCGAGGTCGGTAAATGCTATGTAGCACTTTATCAAGTTACATTGTCACATAGTCTTCATCAGCTGAAGCATGTTTGCAGTTTTGGAAATGAATGAAAGCGCCATTGTATCTCTATCTGCTGATGATGGTCGTGTGATATAATCTAAAGATTGAAACATGTACTAAATAGAGCTTGATATGAAGACTTTTGGCAAAAGGAACATTAAAATACATGTCAGTGGAAATCTATACATTGCAAGATTACATATACTACAATACTTATTTGGCTTAGTTTCTGAACAAAAAACACAAAAGTTCTAAATGTGAGGCTAAAATTGAGGATAGGTGTCTTGTAACATTTATCTGCATTGTGGAGCACAAGGTCTTTGTCAAGCATTTTGTGCACTAAGACTGTAGTGTTGGAAAAATACCAGGCATGATCCCTTTAAATGACTGCCCAGTGTGTGTTTGTGTCTCTGTGTGTGATCTTTCACTCTCTTTGAGCCAGGCAGTGTCTCATTTTATACCCGCTCAAATCACTCAACTGGTCCCCGGTTACCACATCACCCCACCCCAGCCTCTGCAGTCTTTCTTATCTGGCCCCTCTCCCCTGGCCTTTGATACACCCCTCTAACATCCACCAGTTCCCCACAAGTGCAATCTGTTGTCCACTGGTATTGATCAGGCACACAGGGTTTTGATTAGCACACTTGGCTGGATAATGGGAGCTTCACTGCATGATTGTACTCCACCATTCCTCTGTCTTGTTCCTCTATTGGCCAGGGAGTAGTTCACTTCATTGGAGTCAGTGATTGGATGCACCATGGACCCCCTATCCAGCCTCTGTGGTAAAAGATCTAAGAGTCTGGTGTTTTCTCCACTTGACTGAGTGTTTTTGTGTTGGTTTTGTCACATGAGGGCAGGTTAAATGCAGGCAGCAATGAGCAACCGAGTAGTGTCTGCTGCGGAATAGGCCTAAATTTTAACCGTGGATGTGCACATAGATGAAAGGAATGACAGTGATCGCATTAGTCAAAAAAATTGAGGCTGAGGCTTTCACAGTCAATAAGGAATATTACAGGCGCTTCAGTGAAGAAAAGCCACGAGACAAAAGAATGGTCATGAGGGGTGATGTGAAGTCGATACGGATGTTCAGTCAAGAAGGACATCCAACTTTTTCTCATTTGTGGGAGAATGAAGGAAACAAGGGCAAGCTGTTGGCTAGTCAGGCATTCTGACATTGTAGCCTAAGAGTCAGCCACCCATTGGCCTATTCACGGGTCTGCCAATTAGGTCTTAGCTGTTAAGGTTTAATACCTACATTTAAGGCTACTATTGTGTGTGAGCTAATGCTATTTCAGGCTTCCACTCACTTTGGGAGCTTTCATTAAATCCAAAAGAATGCTGGGGCTATTCACACAGCGGCTCAAGTTAAAAGGGCTGCCTTTTCATATTTCCTTAACTCTCAGACCCCTGCATATCCCTATATCTCCATACTAATGCAAAGACACAATCCTTCAAATAAAGTCAGTTGTAAGGGCAAAGAAAGTTGATTTTCACATTTGACTCTTGCTGTTTTTCATTTGACTTTTCAGATTTCTGCCTGTCATGTATTTTACTGGGTCGGGATTCTCTCAGTCTTTTAAAGTTTGACCAGTTCCTGGATCTTTGAGAAGTCTTGCTCGAGGTCTTCATGTGACTCACTGACTTTCTTTCTTAGAAGTCAGAAGAGGGTATGGATAGTTTCATGTGAATGATTTCCACAAATGTTTCACGGTCATCTGACTCCATATTTCCGCTGCTTGTTCCAGACTGAATCATTGTAAACAGTACCCCTATTGAGAGTGAAACTTATCAAACAGAAAGGAAGGGGACGGGTGTGAGTGCATTCCTTTAGTTGTGTTCATTAGTTGCACACTCGCTGTGATGCATGCTGGGGGATGTTGGCTGGGCTTGGCCAACCACTCGAACACTGAGCGCGTCAACAGATGTAGCTTAGCCTTTCCAAACAGAGGGGAATCTGACGCGCTCAAACTTGGCCAGGAGTCTGGGGAGTTGCTGATGGAGTCGGAGGAAGAGAAGAGGACGAAGAAAGAGAGAAGGATACGCAGCAAGAAAACAGAGAACTAGAGGGAGTGAGGAAGAGGAAGAGGAAGGCTGGAAGATAAAGAGAGACAAACACAAAGGGGTTGGGGTGGGAGGTGGTAGAAGAGTTGTTCCCCAGAGGGATCACTCTTGGTGTCTCACTCCACTGGTCCTTCTAATGTGTGACGCTCAGGAGATTGACAGACTGTGTAAAACTCAGCCCACAGGAGAAAACAACAACAACACAAGTCAGACACATGAAAACGGCAACTCTACTGGGCTCTGCTCAGAAGAGACTGCTGTGGAGGAGTTGCATGGACAGCAGCACTGGTTAATGTAACCTCTGGACATCATGGGAATGTTTGCCGTGCATTAGAGCTCTTTTTTCCCCTGCCGCCAAACTTTACACTCACACGGTTGCATGAATTTGAACCTGGGAATTGCTCTGCACCACCCCTCCAGTGAAATGTTTTTTCACGAAATAAAAAAAAAGGCCTCTAAAGTGTCCCCACAAGGAAACACTGGTGTCAAGATGTGCCATGTGATGTTTCATAAAGTCCCAGAAAACTGCTTTCTTTCTCTCTCGTTTCTGCATCTCAATGGTGGATTGCCATAAATTGCACATTTATGTAGGATTGGTTTTTGTCTGTATTGTTTGTTTGTTTTTTTTGGAACAATCGAACAAGCAACCCAGGTCTGGAATCAAACCACAGACTTTGCAATTTATGGTCTTAAGCCACAGCGGTAGCCTCACTGCAGGAGATATCTGTTCCTGAGAGTTCTGCTGCTACCAACACTACTCCCATTTGGGGATGTCTTGTCTGCTGTGTGGATAAAATCTTTGGGAAGAGTCTGTCTGTCGCCCTTCATCGGAAGTGGGGAAATGACCAAGAAGAGCATTTGCCCTACCAATGAGTAGTTATCCCTCCTCCCTGAAAATAAGTCTCTTCTAAAACAGAGACATTCTTTTTTTTTTTTTTGGTTGAAATATTTTTGAGAACTTTTGAATCTTCTTATCAGCTAGATAAACATGTTTCCTCCTCCTTATTTTCCATTAAAAAAAATCAACAATACTAATACAAAAAAACAGGCAAACACAATACAAAATAATGTAAATGTAGCAGGCTATTTTTCAGCTAACACCAGAGCAAAAGAGCACTCACAGCTAGGTACCGAATCAGCACCAAAAGAGAAACAAGAGAACTTAACTCTCCAGCTTATAGCCCTTTCCACCAGTGCTCCTCGTTAAACATCTAAAGTGTAAGTTAAGCTTTATATTATGGTAGCCATTCAAAGAGGATATTAAGAACTCTTTTACCTTTTGGTGTTTGATTTTAAAAATGAATCTGATTTGCTCTAAATGCAGAGTCTCTGTCAGCTCAGTTAGCAATAGCCACTTCTTTCTTCTTCCCCAATAGGAGAATGAGCTTCTTAGAAGTGAGAGGTTCATGTCACAAGAGACAAACTATAGTTTGCTTTGCTTTGTGACAAAATACTTGCCCTGATTATATAAATTGGGCAGCAGATAGCACCAGTTGACAATGAACCAAATGTTGACAGTAATGATAAATAAAATTTGGAAGGGCAAGGCCTCCACTAGATTTTGCTTTATAATGCTGATTTTGTTGTTCTCTGTGTTTTATAATCCCACTCAAAAGAAGAATTAAATCTAAACCTTTAAAAATGCTTTAGCAATAAACAACAGTATAATCTGGAGGAGCCATAGCAGCCATGGGAGAAATAACTTTAATAGTATTTACTCAGATGTATATTGTTTTTAAAGCACTTCTTATAAAGCATAAATCAAATACAGTGACTTCTTCTAATGTGGCTTGTTTTTTAGCTCATTCTGCTGCCCCAAGATATTGCGGGTTCGTTACTGACCCCAATACTGGAGAGATGAAAACACCAACCTGCAGCTGCAGATGGTGAAATCTGCAGTCAAAGTGGGTATTTCTTCTACTGCCTGCCACAACCCCAAGCCAATCCAACTTAAAAAAACAAAAAACAAAAAAAAAAACACTTATACTTAGTTGGAAGTGTTTTCAATTAGTATGTTTAAGACTGAAGGAACTATTGCTCCCATTCAGAGGTGACTCAGTGGCTATGTCAAGTACATTTGTGGTGAAAGGGATTATATTTAGAAAAAAATCTCTCTTACTTTGGTTAATGCACCAATGTGAAATCACACTGAGTCCTTGGAACAACTGTAAATCAATATCAGATGCTACTTTAGTTTTGGAATTGCCTGTTCTCTTGTCCAGGGCATGGAGTACTACTAATAGTAGTCAATGTTCCTGGCATCGCTATGGCGATCCTGAAACAGGTCTGTCACTCCCAACCATTTTTGTACATATTGATGACTGTAAAGCACTGTGGAATCACATTTACCAGATAAGTGCAATTTTTCAACGTGCATACATTAATGCTGTTTTAACACAAACCACTTAGCATTCCTCCCCCCAAAAATTAAAAAGTAGTTTTCTATGCATAAAATTAGCTTTTGGCTGTTTAATCTAAAAAGTAAAAAGCACATAAAAATGGAACAAATCAGCAAGTGAAAATCAAGTGAAACAAGCTCAAAACTCAGAGCTCCCAGTTTGGTTGCAAAGCACGTTTTCCTTGCTGAAAAACTTCTTATTCCATTGCAACCCCTCCAATCTCCTAATGTGGATTTTCTTCTCTTTTTTTTTTCAAATTGGATGATTATCTCAAAGCAAACAATAGTGGTTGGTGTGTGAAGGCACTAACGCCAAAGGATAATTTTGTGTAATTTGGAGACGGCAGCAGTATCAGACAGAACAGCAGTATTTAACGCCCTGTGATGAGAGCAAGGCATTCTTTGATAATTTGGTTAAACCAAACCTTTACACTGATGAATTGAAAAAGAAGTGTTCACCAAAGGATAAACTGTTTAACGGGGCTATACATTTTCCTCACATGATAAAGCTGCATATCAGCCAGTGTGATCCTCCCACCCTAAAGTGGAAGTATGCCATGTAGGTCTCCAACAATCCACATCCTTTCCATCATGTCTTTGACACATGAACATGTAATTGACTGCAAAAAGTGGAGCGTTTCTTTCACATGTATCTCTCGGCTTGACCTTCAACAGTGATGGAGTGAAAACAGTCGAATGAAGATGAATGGTATGAACCAGTGCTCCCTGTGCATGACTGGCTGGTTTAATATGTCCGTGATCTGCTAATTCTTACTTAGGAATCATCATCATCTTCATTCTTGGGTATATTAATCAAAATTATATGGGCAGCATTTGTCATGCACAAGTGTAAATGTGTATGTGCTGCATACTAGTTATTAGCATATAAAAAAACACATTTTGACATACACAGCTAAATTACTATGCATTCTAACAAATGCATTTTTCCACAGTGTCTCTGTATATTATGCTATCTACTTAGAAATTCAAACTGATATTTTCTTAAAAATGACATCTGAAGATTTTTTTTTTCTTATATAGCCTGTACTATAGTTTATTGTGAAATACATTAATAACGTAAAATTAAATTGACCATAAAATACCATTAGGACAACATATGATTGGTCCTAAAGTAATTCTGCACTATGACAATCACAAGCATACAGCCAGAGTCTAGCTTCAGTGACAAGAAGTACAAAGAAGCCTGCAACAGATGCTATGGCCCCCAAAGAGCCCCGATCTCAACATCAAGTCAGTCTTACAAGATTAGAAGAACTATGGCAAGTTCTCCAAGGATTTTGGAATAATCTACCTGCCAAGAAACTTCAAAAATGGCCTAAGTCTAACTAGGAAAATGGGTGTTCACATCAAATATTGATTTTATCGTTTTCCTTCACTGCACTTTGAATCAAATCTTTCTTTTTTTTTTTTTTTTAAGGAAAACCTTTTGCACATACCTAAATATAGGCTTTACATTCCTCCACTTTATTCTCAAATACCTTTCGAGGTATCAAATACCTTTTTTTTTTTAAGTTTTATGTGGATCCCAGGCTAAGGGAGGGCCCTGTAAAAGATTTTTGCACTGGAGCCTCTCATAATCAGCAGCTGCCACTGTGTTCCTGCATTTGCGTGCCTGTGCCGATACCATGATGGCTGCCATATGGGAGCCATAAGTCCATTAGTGCATAAACAGTCTGCAAGGCTTACTTGGATAGGACACAGATCCAGACACCACCACATGCACACACCACACACACTTACACACACATGTAGCAATAGCTGAAAATGTGTAATAAACTTGTAGAGTATTCTAATGGCAGTTAAAGGTTGAGCTTAGCTGAAAGTTTATCTGTGACCAAATTTGTGATTAACTATCAAATGAGGCTCTATTATAGAAAGACACTGCAACAGATCATTTTAACGGGTCACTTCACCCAAATTACAAAATGACATATTTTTCTGCCTTGTTCTGTCTTATCAAGAAGATAGTTCTGATTTACCATGCTGGAGTTCTGAAATATGAGTCCGTCATTTTTCATCCTCCATCATTACACCATCACAACTGAGGTGAGTTCAATTTAATTTGTGGTCCTTTAAGTACTGAAAAATGGCAAAAGCTCAAGCAACAGGTTTTTGATGAAAGTAACTAAATAAACATAGGAACATGAAACTAAGGGTGAACCACTTACCTGTGGTAAGCTAGATTGTGATTTTGTGGCAGTTCACACAAACTGCATGAATACATTAGGTCTCAGTAACAGAGGCCTATAGACCAGTCAGCGACCCCCTGGCAACCTCCATTTGCTAGGGGAAAATGTGTACTCCCCAACTGGTTGGTGAGCGGTTGCTGACTGTCTCCAGGTGAAATTGGTCGCAATGAGGGTGCTGCACCAAAAACCTCCTTGTAATTGCTTTGGTCGCTAGCAGATTGCTGTGGTCTCCCGTAGTCTGCATGGTAGACGCTGACTTTTCTGCAAACACTCGTCATTTACTCCCAGAGCCATAGTGAAACTTGAAAAAGTGCGATGCAAACTGGAAACAGAGAACATTTGCATTCAAAGTAAAAGTTGTGCCTTACTGCTGACACTGACACATTTCAAAAGGCACAATTTTTGCTTTGAAGATGAAGGGTCTCCGTTTCCGGATTGCGTCACACTTTTTCAAGTTTCACTTTGCGAATAGTTTGCAAGTGTTTGCAGAAAAGTTGGCATCTTCCATGTAAACTACTGACAACTGTGGCAACATGCTAGCGACCAAAGCAATCACAAGGTTTTTGGTGCAGCACCTTGGATACCTCTTTGAGACCAATTTCACCCTAGCAACCTCCAGCAACCACTTGCAACGGGTCACAGAATACTCATTTTTCCCTTGTGACTGGTGGTTGGCAAATGGTCACCAACCGGTCTCCAAGCCTGTGTGACTGAGGCCTTAGGTGTGGGCGAAATGTGGGGTGGGGTTTATAAGTCATCCATTTGAATTTTGTTAAAGCTTAAAGATAGAGGCGATTGATATGTGTGCCAACACCGGGAGCTATAGCAAGGCCTCACCTCTGCTAACCTGTGTCACTTAATTGGACCTCTCAGCTGTGTTTGTGGTATTAGTGCCTTTTCAGTGGATTTATCTGACAAGCAATATGGCCTGCTTTTTTGGTACAGCCTGTCCAAAAAGCTTGTGCTTCAGTTTTGGTGAGTGAAATTACAGTGGTTTTTTTTTTTTTTTTCAGTCTGTTACTCGTTACTAATTAGGAGGTATCTGTGTCACTGCATTGCACCCATACAGTTTATGAATGCAGCCTGCTAACCAAGCTTGTTAGCCTTAGCTGATATGGGTGACATCATGGCGGCTACGTCTATCTTTCATACAGAATCTGTGGTAAACCTATAAAGACTCTCTCCATGACTCATACTCCCACATGAACATTCTACAGCGTACAGATGCCTCATCACCGCTTTTCCTCAGTGACAGTTATCTCACGTGCCTCTTGTGTGTGCGTGTGTGTCTGCTCACATATGTGTGACACATCTTCCAACGGGGATCGCTGGCTTGTTCCGATGTAGCAAGGCCACCTTGAAATCCTGTGAGTGTTTGTGCTGTGTCCGCACAGTTTCCACTCATGACACCCACACAAGGACAGTGACACAGGAGTACAATTCAACCGCGTGTCACATGGAACTTGACTTTTTCGGTGTCATATGACATGCTGGCTGATCACGGTTGTTGTCGAGCTGAACTGCAAACAAAGCATGTGTTGTTTCATCATCACTTATGCTGCTCAGTGAGCTCATCGAGAGCGCTGGAGTTGAGTATTTCTGTCTCTATTAGTTTGCTGCATTTGTTGACAGCACTGCATCATTGCTGAATGTATGCTTGTCTGAGGAGTTAAGCCTGCCTGAACACTGGAGAGCAGGCCAATTACATGGCCTGGATTAAATGGCAAATCCCAGCTATAATGAGATGCTATAATGGCCCAGGGGTATCCTAGCAACCGGCAGCACTCAGGTGGTTGTTTATGCATAGTACAGAGTATTGTTATTGTTTTTGTTGTTTGTTATTGTGAGGCAAGTACAGATACATAAATAGAGAAAATGGAGGGGGCGTAAAAATATGTGTTGGGGACACAAAGAAGGCTAGCAAGCAAGATGAATAGAAAGAAGTAAAAAAAGATAGGAAAAAGCAAGAACAATACTGTGAAGTGGGTGAACTGACAGGCATGTGAAAAGGGATAGAGAGAAATGGGAGACATGAAGGAAAGATACGCTGCGAGTAAGAGAGAGAGGAAAAGAGCAAGACAGACAGAAATAAGAGAGACAGAGGAGAAAACAATAAGGGCTCTAGAAGGAATTAGGCAGCTTAGAGGGCATTATGTCAGTGTACATAGGATTTAGTGTATAAGTCTGGATTATGGCCTTTTGCTTTGATAGAAAATGCCACCTTATAGGCAACGGAGCTGTGTTTTGTTCTTCGGGTAGATATCAAAGAGGGCACCCTGCTGCTTTTTGGAATGCACAGTCAGAAGGTGGGCACTCAATCCCTTTCACTGGGGAATTCAGATGGGAATTGTGACACCAACCACTCCGTTTCTGTGTGCGGCCAAATGGACCATGGTGGACAATGACAAGACAAACCAGTGGGACAGACATTAATACTGGCGTGCCGACAAATAAATGAACACATATGCACACATATACGCACAGGGCTGGGTACCTCACTTTAAACCATATTCCATCATTCTACTTCATTTCCCTTCATTTTAGATTACTCAGGCAAATTTGAGGCGTCAAAACAAAGTGCAGATATGAAAAAGTGAACAATTAGAAAGCTGAGGAGCTTTATTTCCGCTTTGCATTCAAATTTTCTTTTGTCACATTTCTCAGAAAACTTCCCCTGATTAACCAGGCTTCTGATTTTCTTGCTTTCTCAGAATGCGTTCCAAGAGGTAATATTATCTTTCATTCGCCATTTTCATGTTTCTTTCATGTTTGCGTTACCCGCTGTATCACAAATATATGCACACAGACATTTCTGATACACGCACACCAGTCAATCCATAATAAAAATTGCTTCATCAATACACACCCACACATATGCATGCCCAAGAATTGCTGCTATCCGCCTTCCAACCTGCACATTTATTGTTAGCTGCATGAAGGATGTGATTGGTCTGAAATCCTACACAGTCCTCCTACACAGTAATGTGCTGTTTTGCACCATGAAGCTCTCTTTCAGGTGCCTCAGTAAATAGGGCTATTGTGTGGAGTGCATTACCCAAAGGTTTTACTCCCATCTCAGTTTGTGGCTCGTCTCCTATTTGGTCCACTTTTCACTGCTAAAGTCAAAAGTATTATGGGTTTAGGGTCGTGTTAAAAATCAGTCTAAAACAAAGCAGGAGCAAAGTAGTGTTTATTTCTCTTCCTTTTGTAGAATGAGTAACAAAATTCTAGCAAAATGATTAAAGCAGCCAAAACCAATTAAAGACCATACTGAAGCTTTTGCATGTTGTAGCACATTAACTACAAACTATGCATATTGTGCTATTGCCATCTATTTTTTTTTAAAAACACGCTGCATTAATCTGATGACATCTATATGAGTCAGCTGCATTTCTGAAAGAGCAGCCTGGCCATATTTCTATAAAAATCGAGACAGCAGACTTTTTTTTTTTTTTTTTATATAAGTCAGACCTTGTAACATTTATTTAAGGTAAGTGATCTGCACTGATGTAATACCTTTTCACCTCATCCGTTCTACGAATGACTTTAAAATGTGTTTCGCATTCACTTACTGACACACACGGTAGTAGAGTTGAGCCACTTTCAACACAAGTTTGAACTGCACGCTATCTAGACTTAACATTCACAAAATCACATTTTAACTCAATCAAATTTGTTTTCTGCAGTGTGATTAAGAGATTGGGCTCTGATGCATGTTCTCTGTCTCCAGAAGACAAATCTCTCTCTATTCCTGAGCCAGTGTGCAAGGGGTTAGAGCAGGTATCAGCTGCTGCAGCACTGTGCAACACGCACACAGGCACACAGATCCTGCTTTAAGGGGCAATGACAGAGAGAACTAAATGTTGCAAAATAATGGCAATGCTTTTCAAAAGTCTTTTGGTTTTGAGAAAAAGTGCAGGTACCGTGGCTCTCTCCATCACTGCTGTGGGTATGTTGGAATGAAGCCATGAGGAACATTACAGTAAAAGTGACCTATGTCTGAAAGGCAGAATGGCAACGTACCCCATGTCTGGAAAGTGCCTAAAAAGGGATTACAGCTGCTTAAAAGATTTAGTTACCTAATTCTGTGAAAATAATTTCCAGGGCCTAACACTTCAAAAAACAATTATTCTTATTCTTATGCTTATTATTCTTACCCTTTGCTAGAACCGCCAAGGGGCTCACTTTGACCCCTTGGCAGTTGAAAAATCATGACTTTTCCTAAAATGGGTTTATTCAAATTTGGGGGTGTGTGGGATAAAAAGAAAAATAAATTGCCACTGAGAACCACTGAGGACATCATTTTGACCCCCATAGAAATCAAGGTAAAATGCTGCCTCAGCATTGGCAGAATGCCCGGTTGCCTAGCAACACATGATGTTTACACATATTTTGATATCAAAGCTGCTATAACATGAGCCAGAGCTAGCTAGATGTGACTGATAGATAAATGTGTAGGGGACTGTAGTTAGATAAAAAATGAATAATTACTGCAGGGCTGAACGGGTAGTGGATGGGATATGGAGCCGTGGCAGAGCAGGGCAGAGTGCTTAACATGGTTCTCCATTGGCAGCGCGTTTGCAGACCGTAGGGAGCAACGGACAGCCCGTTTGCCCCTGCAGAGAGCATCTGTTGCCAGATGGAGGCAGTGTCCGAAGTATGTGGTACAACCGGTCTGTGGGTTACTCTTGCTTGTGGTGTTGTTGCTCCTTCAGCCAGCCACAGAAAAGAGCGAAGTTATAATACAAAGAGCTGAAGTGAAAACGAGCGTTAAAAAAACAATGAGAAATCTCCACTGCAGCAACTGTGTGTGCTTTTGATACTATATTTTTGATCTTTGATGTTGAAGGGCCGCTGCGTACTGGCCCTACAAGCACTGACAGCAGCCCATTCTTTCATTTCCATTACTGACACTGGATTGCCCACTCAAATCTCTTAATGCAACCGGCCCCTCCCCTACCTTCCCTGTGCGCTCATGCACCTTGTAGAACAGAGTTTAGTGTGGAAGAAGTGGCTGATTAAGACGGACAAACATAAGCAAAAAGGTGGAGCTGAAAAGCTAAGAGAAAAAAAGGAAAAGAAACTAGAAATAGATGCAGCAAAATTAACCAACACGGTAGCTGTTGGGGCTGCTGCAGCTACACCATCAACAGTAGGACCAGCAGCAACTAGTAACGAGCCCATATGCATGTATTTAACTGGACCATCTGCGCTGTTTTGACCAACCATGGTGGGCCGCCTGGACTGAAAATGCCAGGGCTGATTTTTTTGTCCCAGTCCAGACCTGGTTAAAATTTATTATTATCTTTAAAGAATTTTTCCTCCGACGCACCTGTCGTTCATTTAGGTGTGCAGAGATTTTGAACCAATTGAAATATGTATTGAAATGTGCTTCTTATTTCTTGTAGCCACCTGTGTAGTCAGTTTTAAAATGGAGGCAATGACCGGTTCAATCTGTTTCACAGTGAGCGCTCTGTTTTTGATACATTCTTTATTTTAACGTAACTCATACCACACGTTATCCAAAATTAATTATTAACTTTTCCATAACGTTCCTCTACAATAATGAAATTATTTAGATGTGTTAGTTATTGTGTTGTCTGTTTTACCCTTTGTTTATTAGTAGGTTCCAAAATATATTTTAAGTTTGCGATCTGTAATGAAATGACCTAAGTCATTTGTAAAACTAATGAAACCCCTAAAACTTAATCTTAAATACTTATTTTGTCAAATCCTGCTTATAATTAGAAAAATTTGTTGAAAATTAACTTCTTCAAGAAATGACTTCTTTGCCATTGCTGCTGTTGTTGCAGCAATGGCAAACCCCTGTTCTCGGGGCAGATAACTTTCACATGGAGACAGAGAAATGTAGCATTTTAAAATAAGACCCAGAAAAATGTATTCTTTGATTTAAATGATTCACTACTTATTTAAAATGATTAATGCAATCTCTGTTTCAGCTCTACTGCTGTGGTTTGGTAATTGAAACGCTCGTTTTTGTGTACTGTACTACTCAGTTTTCCCTCATCTCAGTTGTCTTATGCTTTTGTAGGGCAGATGGAATTCACGGTCAGAAACAGCTAAACACCACCTTGTTTCCCTTTAATAGCTAACCTCACTTTGGCACTTCTTTATTTTTACCTCGGCTCTTTTTGCCACTCGGAAAAGAGTAGGAGCAAGGAAGTTGAAACTGTCTGAACTCCCTAAACGAAATGAAAGTTATAAGGGTGATGTTACCCTGAACAAGTCACCCCATCATGGCATGACTCACATTTACACAGCCCCCGAAGGCATAAGAGCTCTGATGTCTCCCTCTCTGTGTTTCTGTCTGTGCCTCACTCTGTCTTTCTCAGCACTGTATCTCGATGTCAAATAGAGTCAGTGCCCACACCACAGGCCTGAGGGAACAGAGAGACAAGTCTGCATGAGTCTCTTCTCTTCATCTTTCCCTTGACTTCCCCCCCCTCTTTTACGAATACAATGGGAAAATATCCACATTTTAGATTGTTATTTTCAATAATTAATTCCTTTCCTGCCAAGAGAAACCTTCAAAAGAGAAATATATATCGACTGAAAATATTCAAGAAAGAGAAAACAGACTTTTATTAAACCATTTTTCTCCAATGATGGGCATTTACACTTAATATTCTTTGCTATTAATTTCTATGAAGCACAGCGTGCTACACATTCACCATTGTTAACAACTGCTCGCTTGTTTATTAATGTGCATTACAATCGACACTGGCAGCACTATTTTTGGATATGATGAACACAGATTGTTTAATCAATATGAATGATTTTCACAAGCTATCTTTGGCTTTTTTTTCTTTTTTTCAGAGATCAAAGCGTGAACGACAGCAAATTGAAGAGAAATGTGGAAGATTTGTTAAGAAACAAAAGAGAATGGGAGTAGGAGGGGAAGGATGAGAAAAATAGATGAGGGGACAATTAGAAACAGCAAGCGTTAGAAGCAGTCAAGACACAGATTGAGAGTAGCAAAGGAGTGAGAAAGAAAGAGTCTAAGAGACTCTTATGATTTATACGGTTATTATCTTCTGCACTTGTGGGTGTGAATTGAGGCTGTCATGCATGCTCCCTGGCAGGTCTCCTCTCCTTGTGTTTGGGGAACAGGGCCAGTCCCTGGGGCCCAAAGTTTGGCATTAGCATTCTGTACGGTAATGGGCCCCCATTTGCCGCTTGTCACCATAAGATAGGTGGCTTCGTCCTCGCCAGAGTCCCTCCAGCTGAGTGGGGTCCCATGTTCCCGTTGTGCTCAATGACCCCTCTCATTCTGTCTGTCGATTTCCTCTCCTTCTTTCTTGGCCGCGCTCTCTCCTCTCCTTATTTCATCAGCTCTCCTCTCTTCAAGCAGAAAGGCACTAGAAAAATCAGCAGACTACAACCACATCCCATCTGAAAAGGTTCATCTAGTTATTTTTTTTTAACCATTAAGTAGGCAATTCTTTTCTAAATGAATGAAAGCTGAATGCTGCCATGTGGTCAACGAAATCCGGTCACCCCCGATCTAATCCCACACGGTCCGATGAGAGCAGTTATTTTCCGTTTTCATGTGGTCATATTAGGGTTCATGATAGAACAGATGCCGGTGTGTATGCAGGCTAATGAGGTAGCAGAGTAAGGTTCAGAGTTCCCCCCTACTCTCCACCGTGGAGACCTGAGTTTGTTTGGAGCAGTGCCCTCAGTGCTGCATTGCCCTGAGCAGAGGAGACAGAAGATCAGTAAGGTCCTGATCGTACTACAGCAGAGAATATTAATTGGAATTTAGTGGTGAAATATTTTTTCCTCTGGAAAGATTTCAGAGGTAAAATGGCGTTGAATATGGCCTGGAAATGCTTACTCAAAAATGACATGCATGCATCACATACCTGATTAAATGCAGAAAAACAAAATAAGACAAAAAAAACCAACATAAATATCTGCGTCAGCTACTTTTGCCTTTCATTCAACAACAAAAGCAGGAAATTGTTTCATCATCCTTTTAACATGTTGTGAGTTAAGAGCAAATTTCATTATCCAAAATCCAGTGAACATCAGAGATCAATGAATCATCAATTTTGCATGGCTGTTCATTAGCGTGCGCTCCATAATGGCTCACCAGCTGTTCTGTGAAACCCAGATCCCTCATAGATGGTGGAGTCAGTGCATTTTCTGACATGTCGTTCTCACTTTGTTCAGATTAGGGTCTTGCTGTTCAAATACACCAAATACCCATAACATTAAAACATTATGTAAGTCCCCCTTTTGCCTTAGAGACCCATCGGAGCATTGACACATGACTTTTTTTTGTTTTG
>VUQI01025604.1:5400-18121 GCA_015106735.1 Paratilapia polleni | reverse complement strand
GGTCCATAAAGACATGGATGAGCAAGTTTGGTGTGGAAGAACTTGACTGGCCTGCACAGAGTCCTGACCTCAACCTGATAGAACATCTTTGGGATGAATCAGAGCGGAGACTGTGACCCAGGCCTTCTCGTCCAACATCAGTGTCTGACCTCACAATCACGCTTCTGGAAGAATGGTCAAAAATTCCCATAAACACACTCCTAAACCTTGTGGAAAGCCTTCCCAGAAGAGTTGAAGCTGTTATAGCTGCAAACGGTGGGCCGACATCATATTAAACCCTATTAAGAATATTAAGAACATATAACTCAAGTTCATATGTGTGTGAAGGCAGACGAGCGAATACTTTTGGCAATATAGTGTATAAAAAGGCTAAGGTCAATGTTTAAATCAATTGGATGTTCTTTTCTAAGCAATTACACTCTTATGCAAGTGATCAACTCAGATAACACAGTTAAATTATTGGTCGATACCAACTTTTAAATTTTTGTGTTTGTTTAGTTATTTTGTTTCTGTTACAATTTATTTTTTGTGCCAGGGAAATAAAAAAACACATCTTTGAACATTTAGCCGGCACAAATTTAAAATGTCACATCAGATAAACATGTGCAACTGCCATGGATAATTACCATAGACTGTATATGGATGTAGCTGTTGGGTCTGAAAAGTAAATCCAATGCTGAAGTGCCTTAAACCTGCATTCTTTCCAGTGGGGACTCCTGTGGTTGCAAAAAGAAGTCCAGTTGTATAGAAGTCAATGGGAAAACCACTGTCAGCTCTGTGACCTCAGTAAACACCTTCCTGTTAAGCGTATGGGTTTAATTGCTAGTTCAACTCTTATTGAACACCACATGATGTTCATTTTGTAAATTATGGTCCTCATTAGAGATAAAAAGGTGCATAAACAGGATTTGCTTTACAATGTAACAGACAAGTTGCCAACCAATAAGCATGCAGTATCCCTCGGTTTCTCAGTCAGACCCAGCCCCCGTGATTTCGGCTGCACAAAAGTGCATCCAGACCTATGCAGAAAAATGTGTCTTTAAACAGACACTCAACAGCCACATGTTCGCACACCCGGCAAATGATAACATCAACCGTCCCATGCCCCCAGAGGAAATGAAAAATGAAAAAAGTAAAGTAAAATGAAATTTTCCCTCTACAGGTAACAGTGACAGCCGAGAGGAAAAAGTGAAAAAGAAACGCCCCGCAGAAACTGCTGAACCATTGTTAGTACAAAGTGATTTGAAGTGCAGGACAATTAGACTGATGAACGTGTCTCTCAGTTATTTTAAGATGGCATGTGTGATACGCAGCAAATTAGAGGAAATATCCGTGCAGCTCTTTGTGGCCTTACACAAGCTCAAGTCAGATGTAACATTAGGCTGTACAGTGAGAGATGCAGACATGGTTCATGGCAATTAGTAATCAAAGGTTAATGATCATCCTCTCACCTGTTTTACCCAGGAGCTCCCTGGTGCCTGTAATGTCATGTAATGGCAGTGATAAAAATGTTGTTCTAGATGATTATTTACATCTCAGCAGGGAAACTGAGAATGAATAATGCACAAAAATAAGGTGGGACTCACGCTGGATATGAATTAGGCTGTAGATAATGTTATCACACTAAACATCACTCTGACATCATCGTTTGGCTTCCAATTTTTAAAGGCTCATGAACAAAAATAATGAGGTTTCTTTCTCATGGGACACATGCAAGCTGACTTTGTTTGCTGTTTGAGTGTGGAATTCTTCCATCCAAGACACGCTGTTATTCCTTCCCTGCAACCCACTGCATCATGAAGCTATTTGTAACATCTCTGTGCTACAAGGCAGCACTACTCCTAGAAGCAGCACATACAGATCATGTAGCTGACAGATTGCACAAAACACAGAAATATGCAGCTGCATAAGTTCTACAAACATCTCCTTAATATGTATTAGTCACCATTATATATTATATTATATTATATATCATAACATTAAATATTTGGTCATCAGGTGTGATTTGTATGCACATTTTTAATCACAAACTCTGCTAATTATTACCTCAAAGATTAGAGCAGAAATGCAGAGTGCAGAAATGAACCTTTCTTTGCTCTAAGTGTTCTACCTGTAAGTTTAAGAAAAGGTTTTTGGTAAACACACATCATACAGTATTTGCACTTGGCAAATTAGTCCAGACAGCAAAGTACTTCTACAAGCAAGTACTCTCACAACTCTTCAGTCATCTAAAAACGCCTCTGGGAACTTATTTTGAAGTTATTTTGAAACATAATTTAATTTACTCTAATTTCAATGGTCACTGGAACAGAAAAAATGTATGTATAGGCTCAAAAGACAAATCTTATTTAAAAAAGCTTAAAATTTGCTGACTTTGCCCTAAAACGGGAGCGCCTGGCAGGAGTGCCATGTCTCTCTCTTATAATGCCTCATAACCTCATAGTGTTATATCATAGAGGCACCAGTCAGACATTTTCTTATCCAGTGCCACAAGGCTCCACAAGGCAGTAGGCCTTCTTGAAAAATGCCTGACTGGGGACCTTAAATTGCTGTCTCTTTGATAGTTTCAGCAGAACTTTAAGTTGAGAACAGATCTTGCCAAACTCTCCATCTAACCACCTCCCTGTTTGTCTTCCTCAAGTCCTCTGCCACTGCACCATCCAGCTCTTCCACATGCACCACAAAAAGCAAAAGGTATACCTTAAACTTCAGCTGCACTACCTTCAGGGTAATTTCTTCATGCACTGCACTGCTTCCAGTGTTACTGTTATTTGCCCCCTGGAAGTCCTGTTTGCACCACTTGCACTTGATCTTTTCCACTGTATCTATTCCGGCCTCTCAAACTTTATTTTCATTTTGTGGAAGAGGACGAGTTTGCTGGGAGCCAGATCTGGTGATTGGGGCTGGTGGTGAGCAACGATTGTATTGGTGTGGCCCCCACTTGCCTGTTTGGTCTGTGGGTCACAGCCAGAGATGCAGCTCTCATCACCAGCTATGACCCTTAATATGAAAGTCGGGTCAGTTTGACCCAGAATTTTGGTTATTGATCTTTGGGACGGTATCAAAAATTTTTTAATTCACTTTAATGGGAGCCAATCTATGCAAGCTATTCAACATGCATGTTTCCTGTTTATGGACATCTCAACCAAAACTGTAAAAGAAAGCCTTTCCATAGCTTTTCACTGGGAGGGACCACACAGAGAATAACTTACAACAGTTAAACAGGTACAGTACAGCACTAATAATGCATTTCTGTGTATTTCACACCACAGGGCACATCTGAGGCAGGATCCACAGCTCTTCAGCAGCTCTCACTGCAGCTGCTCCCACCCTCCCCAACCTGCAGCACCATATCTGGACTTCATAAGCAGCACTATCTTGAACCCTGCAGGTGCACTTACAAAGAAAACCTTACAAAACATGATCCTCTCCATACACACTTGCAAACATACACACCCTCACTCTCACAAACACACACACACTCCTGGGAGGTAATGATGTGTGTGTGTTTAGCTTTTAGAGACGTTTGAAAAAGAGCCTCACAGAAAAAGGCTGTTCATTTATAGAATCAGCAAGCACAGGCTGCCCTCTGCTCCCCTGCCTGCTCCACTCAGACTCCAGATAGAAGTTGATTGAGAGTTCGCTCTGAAATTTAAGAAACACTCGTTATCTTTGACTTCCATGATTGTTTATCTCTTTGTATTTAAATAAGGCTGACATGAGGCCAGCACCAAACAGAAGGCCAGGAAAGTAAAATCTAGAAAATATGAAAGCAAAATCAGTGGGATTTGTTCAAGTTCCCAAGCTGTGCAGATGCAGACATCACTCTGCTTCCAACAGTAGAAGGTTTTTTACTGTATATATAAACAAAAGAGAAAAAAAATGCTTATTTGTTATTTTAATACACTTTTGTCCCTAAATGTTTGTGTCAGAAATCCTTTTTATAAAATTTGTTGACTTGATCCAACGCCAAGCAGTTATCTGCTTCTGCCATCCAGTGGTGCAATTTTACTATTACAAAGCTCTGCTGAAAATCCTCTGCTCTCATGTTGTGACTCATGAGAAAAAGCATGTGATCCACTAAGCAGAAGGTCAGCGGGTTGATCCCTGGCTCCTTCAGTCCACATGTCTTTGGGCAAGGTACAACAGGTGATGGCATGCACATGACAAGCTAACATTATCTTTTGTACTTCAAACTTTCATTATTATAGTTAATTCAATTCCATTTCAATTCAATTTTATTTATATAGCTCCAAATCACAACAACAGTCGCCTCAAGGTGCTTTATGTTGTTGGGGGTGGGGGGTGAGGAGAAACAGAAGAGGGAGACAGGACAAAAGACACACTATGAGAGAGAGACAGAGTTTAATAATAACTAATGATTAAATGCAAATGGTGTATAAACACATGGAGAGTGAAAGAAAGTGAGGAAGAGGAAGTGCTCAGTGCATCATGGGAAGTCCCCAGCAGCCTAGGCCTATTGCAGCTTAACTAAGGGATTTTTCAGGGTCACCTGATCCAGCCCTAACTATAAGCTCTATCAAAAAGGAAAGTTTTAAGCCTGATCTTAAAAGTAGAGAGGGTGTCTGTCTCCTGAATCCAAACTGGGAGCTGGTTCCATAGGAGAGGGGCCTGAAAGTTGAAGGCTTTTCCTCCCATTCTACTTTTAAATACCCTAGGAACCACAAGTAAGCCTGCAGTCTGAGATTTCCATGTATGTTTGCACATTTCAATAAATCACTGCACTTGTTTCCCATTTTCTTAGCAAAATATAAAGACACGTCTGTATATGTAAGCATTTAGGGCTGTGTCCTAAATCAGAATATTTGAAGCCATAACATAGGGTTTTGAGAATTTATAGTGGGCACTTATTGCTTTTTTTCTAAAATCTAACAAACCACATCCTCAGCAGTTATGAAGCAGCTCAGGTGATTTTCTGAGTTTTAAATGTTTATCAAATCTCGGCTATTTAATGCCAAATAAAAAAAAAAAAACAATGCTGACAAAAGTCAACACATACATTCAAATCATATTTATTCAAACCATTTTGTACTGCTTTTTCAAAGCATATATTTTTATTTAAATAACATATATTTCGTCATCTATGTAGTATATCAGCTTATGTGTTTGTAATTTTGTCTGATTTAAAGCAGCTTTCAGTGGATACTTATTTGTACTGTAATGCTTAACAAAATAACATCACTTAGCACACTAATGAGGTCAACATGTTTTCTGTGACAACCGTCTTGATTGGACGAGTGTATGTGTACCTTAAACCCTGAGATTATTAAAAAAAAAAAAAAAGCCTGGCATATAAATAAAAAAAATCAAGTGCTGTCATTTATTTAATTATAAGGAACCTAATTTGAGTTTTTCTGTCCATTTTCTAGCCTCTCTCTCACTAACATTTCAAGAGAAAACAGATGTGTGTCTGAGTCCTCAGGCAGAATAGTCCTCACAGCATCAGCCAGCTGAAACAGGTACTCCGTATTTTTCCCGCTTGGACCGGTAGAGTTGATGATCTGGTTGGCGATCTCCTCCAGGGGTGCGGGGCCGAGGTAGTTGGGATTGTCCTGAGAGCCGATGTAGATCAGCGTCTGGCTTGGTGAGGAAGTGAGCAGTGGACGGGGATGAAAGGTCACCGTGATGACCTGATAACCACCTTTTTCTCTGTAGTCGAGGTAGCGCTTCACTTCTTCCTCCTGGCCACTTGGCAGCTTGTATGCAATGCCCCAAACACACCCCTGAGGAAGAAGTGTGAAAAAATAAAAATGAGTAGCTTAAGTATGAACACCACGCAGAAAGGTATGAAAACAAAACAATTTATAGAGGTCAATCGCCTGAGGCCACTTTATTAGGTATACCTGTTCAACTGCTCGTTAACAGACATATCTAATCAGTAGACATGGTCAAGTCGACCTGCTGAAGTTCAAACTGAGCATCAGAATGGCGAAGAAAGGTGATTTAAGTGACTTTGAACGTGGTATGTTTGTTGGTGCCTGACAGGCTGGTCTGAGTATTCCAGAAACTGCTGATCTACCAGGATTTTCCCACACAACCATCTCTAGAGTTTACAGAGAACCGTCAGAAAAACAGAAACTATTCAGTGAGGCCAAAATACATTGTTGATGTCAGAGGAGAATGTCCAGACTGCTTCGAGCTGATAGGAAGGGAACAATATCTCAAATAACCACTCATTACAACCAAGGTGTGCAGAAGAGCATCTGTGAGTGCACAACACCTCGAACCTTGAAGCAGATGGGCTGCAGCAGCAGAAGACCACATTGGGTACCACTCCTGTCAGCTAAGAACAGGAAACTGAGGCTACAATTCGTACGGCGTACAATAGAAGACTGAAAAAACATTTCCTGGTTTGATGAGTCTCAATTTCTGCTGCAACATTTGGATGGTTAGGGTCCGAATTTGGCATAAACAACATGAAAGCATGGATCCATCCTGCCTTGTATCAACAGTTCAGGCTGTCCACCCCTTTATGACCACAGTTTACACATCTTCTGATGGCTGCTTCTAGCAGGACACCGCATCATGCCACCAAACCTAATAAAGTGGCCGGTGAGTGTATTAGTATTTACAATTGATAAATGATAATAAATGTTGACTGTTTCACAACTAACGTCATAGTGAAAAGTCAAAATCATATAGTTGACATAACCAGTGTTATGTTCATAACACTGAAAACAGTCTCTGTTCAGAGCTAAATAAAGTAGAGCTAGAAAGCTCCACAGCCAAGGGTCTAATTTGTGATTTTACCCCGAGTGATCTAGGTCTGCAACAAAACCTAATGGATTCTTTACCTACTGTCCATCTCTCTACCAAGTTTCAGGCTCTTCAGCTGAGCAAACACTACTAAAACCATACCTCCACCCAGAAGATTTTTCTGAAAAGGCCAAGATGTTCTGACTCCAACTTCTCCATTTTGAGCATTTTCGTTTTCTGTTTTATATGATTGTAAAGTAAAAGACATCCGAGGACTTCACCTTGGACTTTAAGAAACTATTTTTCAGCATTTACTCCAAACTTATCTGTAACATTGCTCAGATATTCATCAGTCAACTCTAAATAAATGTTTTCAGGATTCCTACCATGCCTTACTACATCACGTCACACTATATAAGAGGTTGTCTCCTTTCCTGAACAGTATACACTCCTGTCAACCTTGTAAAAGCATGTGTGAAACTCTTCAACACTGACACTGTTCATAATTTTAAATAGAGCAGTTTCTATTTTCCCCAGAGTTTGGAAAAACATGATGTAAATGAACACAGAATTCTCTCTTAAGTGGAATCCCATTTTTACAGTGTTGTACGTTGTTCACTTTCACACTCCAAGTCTTGTTTTAATTATAGTCAATAAAACAACGTGGTAGGTGGATTATGACCTTTGGGTAGTAATAATCTCTCATTACTGTGTAAATAACATGTAATTTTGTTTGCTTCCTGCAATACAAACATCATAATGATGGCTCAATAAAGGTATAACTGTTGTACTTACTATGTATTCAAATAAAGGGGTAGATAAAATATTATATAAACATACTGCATACTCTACACATATGTGCCATAACACAAAATAGCTATTATATTACTATTATATATAATAGCTAATATATATATATATAACTATTTTGATTATCACATAGTTGCTATTTAAGCAAAAAAAACTTCAAGAATATTGACAAAAATAAAGAGTCCATGTATTATCATTTGTTTTACAGGAATTGTGTTGATAATTAATGGTTTTGCTCATCTATCAAGCTATTAAAACTTGCTGTATTTCTGTGTTTTATTTCATTTTTAGGTGGATACTTTGGGGGCTTTATATTGTTGGTCAGATAAAACAAGACTTCTGAAGAGGCTGGAATCACGGATACTTTCTTTCTGACATTATAAAGAGTTTATGATTAATCAATAAAATATTCGTTAGGTTCTACAATAATTAAAATAGCTGTGGCTTGTATCCATACTACAAAGTAAATCATATGGTACCACGATGTTAGTATAACTCACCTCTGGATCCTCCACTAGTGTCACAACCCGGCCAGGCTGTAAAGAACACAGACACACAGATACTAAATGGTCTTGTAATTAAGGTGTTAGTGAGATAGTGCACATTTAACAGCCAATGGGAACTTTCTGAAAGGTTACAGGTATAATATCACCTGTATATTCTAAAACAGTGGTTCTCAAGCTATGGGGTGGGCACCCATTAGATGGGCTCAGAGCCAATGCAGGTGGAGTTTAGCAGACCAGAGGAACAATAGGAAGTGGATTCAAGCTGAATGAATATGTTTATTAGGTACTTAAAAAGGCTGACCTTTAGTTCACTAAAATTCTTTTTTTTTTTTTCTATTGTTAGTAGTTGCTAAAAAGTCGGCAGTGTGGGACGTGGCGTCTGAAAGCTGGGCATGCTAGGAAAAGTTGCAGCTATAACCTGGTATCTAGCTACAGGAGCCTATAAATATCCATATTAGTAGGGAAATATTACCAATATGGGTTTTTATATTAAAATAAAATGCACTTAAAAGGCAACATCCAAAAACGTATTTTGTCGCCAGCTCTTGTTTATGCACACAAACCGAAGTGATGTCTTACAGTAAATTAACTTATTTCGACAGCAATTTCTACTGTGTACTCAAACTCAATGTAGCAACATTGCATCAGTTAGGACTTTTCTGGCTATAGAGCAGGTCCCAAAGCCGGTAAGGCATACTCACCTTACCCGGTACTCCTCGGTGGTCGGTACTGCCTTGCCAAAACCGACGGCTGAAGCCTTTTATGTACCCAATTCTCTTTTCCTCATAAGGAAAATCCACTTTCCATATCAGGGACCCGTAACCGAATACCCACATGATAAGACGTTAAGCTAACGAAAAGGACGGCTGAGCTGGACGAAACGGTAACCTTTTATCCTGATGGCTATAACTTATAACAAGAGTCCTAGCATTATAATGGCTGACGTGATCACCTGTGAGAGTTAAGGTGATGTTTAGAGAGAGGAAAACATATTTGAAGCAGCTGCTCCGTCCCAGGAACAAACTGTCAAGTCATACTGATTACGTAAGTGCCCCGACTTCCACTAAAAACCTTTCAGTTTAAACCACAGTTATAGGAAAATTTTCCAATTTTTTTAACAAATAAAGCCATACTGAAGATTAAGTTGTTAAAACAAAATGAAAATCCTTCTTTTCATAGCGTGTTATATTTACAACATATGCAGTATCGTTATAGCAAATGCCTGAATGGCATCCTGCTTTTATTTTGAAGGCCACAATACCGGTTTTTTCTCGCTATTTCTGTGCTAGTTTTATTTGGGTCAAATGGTACAGGCAGGGGCCAAACCGTGTCAATGTGTGATGTATGGCCAAATAACAAGAGATTGATGTTTTGTCTCCGCCGCTTCAGAAGTAATTTAGATGTGGCCATGGCTTCCACGTTACCGTTGAAGGCATTGTGATACACAGAGTTTAGGTTCACATCTATTCATATCAATAAACTGGAATGTTGTATCCAAAAATTAAACCACACAAGCCAGAACTATTTTTTTTTATATTAGCCTATAGTAATGCATTAACTAACAACAATGCAAGATATTATTCATGCACATTACTAATATGTGTGTTAATATGAGCTTTTCTCCTTGTGAAAAATTCCCAATTAAGTCCCAGTAACATATAAAAATTGTTTTCCTAAATCTTGTGTTCTGTTTTTCCACTGGTGTGGTTCACCTGTTACCTGATGTGCCCCAAGCCCCTAGAACATTCTTGTAGGCCAGGGCTCACATGCACCCACTGTTTGATTTTCAGTTAATTTCTGCTTTGTTAAAACATGAGCTGGGACAGATAACACAGGGCTTTCATCCTGACACCAGGGGGTGCTGAGTTTCTATTTCCCACAGTGTATCATTGCATACTCTGTTCATGTATGCCGTGAGAGCACTGGTTCAGAACCAAATTAAGTGGACAGCAACAATATGGCCTCTAATGCCATGCTCATTCTCCTGCCTCTGAGAGAAGCTAGTCAGCAAACCTTTTATGTAAGACTCAAGCTTGGAGAGGCAGCTCCATGGTTGAGATCCCCAGCTGAGTTGGCTGAGGCAATATCCAACATTTAGATACCCTTATTCAAGAAACCAAAGCTAAACTTGGTGCAGTTGAGCTGGTCGCTGACTGACAGGAGAGCAGAGGTCAGCTCTAAAGTGGAAATATGTGTAAATGTGTCAATGTAAAACTGAAAACAGTAACTCATGAAACCTGCTGTCACCAACTCAGAAATATATTCTTTTTGCTTTTTACGCTCCTCTTTCAATTAAAGTAAGTTGTTCTGTCAATGCACCAGTGTGGAAATAATGAGCTATTTACACTCATCAAACACTTTATTAGGGACACCTTGCTAGTACTGGGGTTGGACCCCATTGTGCCTTCAGAACTGCCTTAAGTCTTAGTGGGATAGATTCAACAAGGTGCTGGACACATTCCTCAGAGATTTTGGTCCATGTTGACATGACAGCATCACACAGTTGCTGCACATTCATGATGCAAATCTCCCGTTCCACCACATCCCAAAGGTGCTCTATTGGATTGAGATCTGGTGACTGTGGAGGTCAATTGAGTACAGTGAACTCATTGTCATGTTCAAGAAACCAGTTTGAGATGATTTGAGCTTTGTGACATGGTGCCTTATCCTGCTGGAAGCAGCCATCAGAAGATGGGTACACTTTGGTCATAAAGGGATGGATAGCAACAACACTCAGGTAGGCTGTGACATTTAAACGATGCTCAGTTGGTACTAGGTGGCCCAAAGTGTGCCAAGAAACTATCCCCCACACCATTACACCACCACCACCATGAACCATTGATACAAGGCAGGATGGATTCATGCTTTCATGTTGTTTATGCCAAATTCTGACCCTACCATCTGAATGATGCAGCAGAAATCAAGATTCATCAGACCAGGCAACGTTTTTTCTATCTTCTATTGTCCAATTTTGGTGAGTTCCTGTGAATTGTAGCCTCAGTTTCCTGTGCTTTCCTGGTGATTCTAAATTTGCTGTAGGTTTGAAGGGTTGTCTGTCTCTCTGTGTTGGCCCTGCAACAGACTGGCGACCTGTCCAGGGTATACCGCGCCTCTCAGCCCATGACAGCTGGGATAGGCTCCAGTCCCCCCGCGACCCTGAATAGGATAAGCAGAAGAAAATGGATGGATGGATATTTGAGTTACTGTTTCCTCCCTTGTCTGGCCATTCTCTTCTGACCTCTGGCATCAACAAGGCGTTTTCACCCAGAGAACTGCCGCTCCCTGGATATTTTCTTTTTTTTTCAGACCATTCTCTGTAAACTCTAGAGATGGTTTGTGGGAAAATCCCAGTAAATCAGCAGTTTCTGAAATACTCAGACCAGCACGTCTGGCACCAACAACCATGCCATATTCCCTTAAATCACCTTTCTTCTCCACTGTGATGCTCATTTTGAACTTCAGCAGGTCGTCTTGGACATGTCTACTTGCCTAAATGCAGTGAGTTGCTGCCATGTGATTGGCTGATTACATATCATATTGCGTTTTGGTGCAGTTGAACAGGTGTACCTAACAAAGTGGCTGGTGATTGTATATTGCCAAAAAAAAAAAAATCTGTTGAGCTACATAGATAAGTATTTGGGGATATGAGAAAGCAAACTAAATCCTCCTCGAAATACCTTAAACCTAGCATACACAGAATTATAATCCATTCATATATGAATCAATACCACCAATAGCTTGCAAATTGTCCCATGGGTGTACCTTTGTGCTGTATTTGTCTTTGACATGTTCATTGGAAAATATTAACTTGTGTCAGTTCTTGTCATTTGTTAGCTTTGTATTACTTTGACAAACAGCACAAACATTTAGGGAAATCTAAACAGTCTGTTCTACATTGTGTTTGTTTTCTAAGAAAAGAGACCGTTTTTTTCTTCATAACGAAGAACATGTTTTATTTGCTCCGCTAAAGAAAACATGCTGCGTATTTCCTCACTAGGTGAATTTGTTCTGTCCTGTTTGGAAGATGGTGAACAAAGATGTTGCAGCAAATATGAAGATAACACATGAGGAATGAGTGGAAATAGCATTTAGTGTAAAAGGTTCTGTTCCTCTATCTAATCCATACCAATCTGAAACCCATTCTCCCTGTTAACACATTCTAGTACAGAGCGTAAACATTAAATAACCTCTACTGTATTCCGCCCTTTATTCCAGATTTAAGCAAAAGAGTCATTATGTCAACACGATAATCAAAGTAAATCAAATATGTCATTCCAGAACAATTATTCTGTGCCGGTATGTAGGCGGCTTTGCCCGAGTGTCTTATCCCCAATGTTATTTTTTTTCTCCCAGTTTTTCCATACATGTTACATCAACTTCATTTGATTGTCTTCCTCCCTGAGAAGCATATCCTCTCAATTCCACTCTCCTTTTCCCCATGCTCCTCCTCTCTTTGTGTTCCTTCTCCAAATGCAGAGCTGCTCCTAAACCTTCCTCTTCTCCTCCTGCAGAGTATTCTGTTTATTCATCAGGGAGGTGGCCAAGATAGTGCTTTACTCGATCATTTTCCTCTGAATTTTGCTCATTTGTACAAGCTCACTTTCATGTTGGACGATTGCATTTAAATCGACACTGTGTTATTTGATTTTTTTTTTTTTTTTTTTTTTTTTTTTAATTTTTATTTCATT
>VUQI01025603.1:0-12032 GCA_015106735.1 Paratilapia polleni | reverse complement strand
AAAACCCACCCCCCAAAAAAAAAAAAAAAAAAAAAAAAAAAAAAAAAAAAAAAAAAAGGGGGGGGGGGGGGTGTTGGGTTTACTATTTCTTACTTCATATTGGGCGGGCAGCCTACAGCCCATCTCTTAAGTTGCCACGCCCTCTTCTTCTTGTGTTGTGCTCAAGAAACACACAAGAGCGCCAAAGCAGGCACACCCCTCCGCTGCACAGTGAACTCTGATGGCTTAGATTGCACACACTGCTTGCAAAACTAAATTTCATTCATAATTTAATGCAGTTTTGTGGAAACAGAATAAATGTGTGAGGGACGAAAGAAGGAAGAGAGAGAAGTTACAGTAGACATTATCCAGTCTGATTAGCATAATTGAAACAGTGAGAAGTTTTCAGTGGGCCCCCAACTATGCTGCAATTATAGGTTTAGCTTTTTGCTGATCAAAGAGATTTGCTCATTTGGTATGTGCAGATACTGTATTATCTATTAAATCTATATGTAAAATAGCTAGAGAATTGTGGACCAGAGGTGCCAGCTCTCAACACCAGCATTTTCACATACACTCAGTTCACATTATTTTACATTTGTTCTTGACACTTGGATTGGTTTTGTGTTATAACTGGATGCACAGATATGTACATATCGATTTCAGTAAAATTTACTTTTGCTGAGAACAGACTCCCATTTTCAAGTTTTTGTTTTTGTCTCATCTGGAAGTGCTAAGAGGTCAACATTATGATTCATTACTGCTGTCAAACTGCTGTGGAGAGTCCCACCTATTTTGTCCTAGAACTTATCAACAGGAGCAATAGCACTGCCGAAGAATGGAAAATGAATGAGTGATCGCTGATTAAAATAGCAAAGGAGAAAGAGAGGCTGACTGATAAAAAAGATAAAGAACACGAGACAGATAATAAAGCAAAGGAGAGTAAAGTAGAAAGTGGAGAAAGAGGCAGTTAATAAACTGAGAGATTTGAAATGGAAGATGATGATGATGAGGGACTAAATTCGAAAACTGCAGTAAACAGGGCATTTGTTGGGCCAAAACTCTTAAATAACATTTAACTCCACTGCCAGTTAAAACTATAAAAACAAACTTACAAACTTTCTGCCTTTGGAAGCATCAAGTAGTTATAAAAGAGGTATTTTAAAGCTTTTTTTTTCTTTCTTTTTTTGTAAACTGAGGTGTGATTTGATGTTTTTGAAGATTTGGTTACAGTTTGGCAACTCCAATTATAGGTCACAGTACGAACAACTTGTGAAATTTGTGCTTTAACAAAAACAGAGTATATAAGTTGGCAAGTGATAACAAAAATATTTGTCTCTACTTTGTTAGCAGATAAAAACTTTATCATAGCTCAACAGTGCTGCGATACAAAGAGCATATCTTTCCTCTACACCACAGGTATGACACCTAATAATCAACAAACTGAAAGCTCCCATCAGACAGCAGCACAGCAGTAACTTTCTCAGCAGGACTACCTTACACTGTCTGACAAGAAAAATATAAAATACTTTGAGACAAATAGCACAATTGATGGCTCAAGGCTTTTATGTTTAGTTGTATATGAACAAAAACTGATCTATAGTGCCTAAACTAAAACTAAAAGCTCCCCATCTTCACTCCTGTCACACTTTGCCATGATAATGATGTGGTAAAAACTTTGTTGTAAAAGAGGCATACTATGACACACCTGTTGTGTTACCTAGCATCACATTGAATCAGCTGATACCTGTAACACTCACAGATTGCACCACAGACTGGGTAACAACAAATATGGTTGTCAGAATGTCCCAGTCCAATGCATGAATGTGATGAATCTGCTATTTTTCCATAGCCCCTACTCTTATATCCTGACATTTGATCCATCATGACACATGTCTCTGTGAATTATAGAAATTAATCTGTAGAACTGCATTGAAAACAATAACACTTATTTTATGTGTCCTAAGCAAACTGTCCAAAAGGCACAATAACTTTTGAATTAAAAGATCAAGAGTGTGTTATGTCCCTGAATATTTCTTGTTCAGGACCTGTAACTAGGCAACCAGTGAAGAATCCACAAAGTTACTGCTTTCAATAATAACAAAGGCATGCTATTAGTTTTGCAGGTATGTGGTTGCCTGGGTCCATACGGTTTAATCTGTCTACTCCGATTTATCTGGCATCGTTAAATGTAACAGCAGTTTCTCTGTTACAAAAAAAGCAGCAGTCCAATGAAAGCCACAGACAAAAGTTGTGGACCAATTTACCAACCCACTGACACTGCCATCTCCAGAGGCAAATACCTTCCATTTTGCTCTAAGATGTCTTTCCCAAAGTGTTTATTTCTTCTACTTTTCGCAGACAACTTTGCTGCAAACATGAGGATCCCAATAACACACAACCAAGCCAGTGCACAATTTCTTTGGAGAAGAGTTCCTCATCAGCCTCTGACTGATGCTCTTTTCACAACACAATGCTGACCTAGAATACACAGGTAATGAAAACACAGACACTCATGCACACACAAAAATCGCTGCTTGTGTTCATTGACGGTGTGCAAACGATGCTTTCTTCCATTCTCTCTTAATAGCCTCTATTGTTGGTATTGTGTGGGAGGGAGTCAGTGATTTTCCACGGCCGGTATAATTCTCTCATTATGAGTTCAGAAGGGGAAAAGACGCCCAGTAAGGGACGGAATGATGGAAGAATGAAGGCCCAGAGGCACACAAAGAGCAGAACCCAACTTATAATGGAGCAAATCCATCAGTCTCTCTCTCTTCATCTCTGTCTATCGTCATCCTTCCAAAGGCCTTACCACTCAGATGGAAGTCATTTTAGAAATCTTGGGGAGAAAAGAGGCTCTGAGGAAATGCAAAGACAAAAATGGAATACAAGTAGTCTTACCCCCATCATAATGGCATGTAATCTGGCAGGGGGAGGGAGACAGATATGGAGGCTGAAAAGAAGGACAGCGAGAATGAAGCAAAGAAGCAGACATTTAGGGACACGTACTGTGAGATGTGATGGTTAGATCAGCCTTTCCACATCTCTGGATGGGTTTAGCAGCTGCATAGAGCTCCTAGTGAGCTTATTTTCAACCACAAGGTTGCTGTGACCTAACTCAGGCTCAAGCTTCTGAAATCCCATTCACTCTCCAAGCCTTACAAAAGCCAGCTTTGGCTATGGCTCATTGCTCCAATCATTGGTTCAATTTTGCAAGCATATGGGTGTGTGAGCAAGTGCAACAATGAGAAAAAGACCAAAAAAAAAAAAATCTATGCACTCGCTTGAGGGTAATTTAAAGAGACCCCTGCCATTTCCTCATGATACCCTCAGGTCTTTAAGACTGTTGGCTCAGTGTTCAATCACCACAACAACCTCACCTTAACAACAATGACTCCAGTAACCTTGGCCATCCATTAGCCTGTCTAAGAACAAAAGCTGTTTCCACAGGGAGCCATTAGACGAATATAGCTCTGTGAAGGGAAGTATCCAATACACCAGATGGGCTGTGCTTTATACCAGCTCCAGGGCTGGACAGTAGTCTCTCAGAGACCATTTTTGAGATGGAAAAATTAGGCTAAATCAGCACAACACATGGAAAATGTTCAGCTTCAATGCTGGAGTCGATCCACAAATCCGCAACTGCAGGTGGACACTAATAATTGCCCAAAGCCTTGTGTATATCTGTATGTGGTTCACCTACTTGTAACCAACAATTATGATATTTAATTTAGTTGAAAGTGTGGGATTTCCTCAGGCAAAAAAAAATACCTTTCAGCTTTCAAGAAGACTCTGATTTCATTTATTGTTTGTTCAACAATACATTCAGAACTGAGAGGCTCAAATTGGGGATAGTGCTTGTGCACCATTAGTCTATAATTATTTCTCAGAAAAAATTTGCTTTTATGGGGGCACAATTACAAAGCACCCACCTGTAAGTTCTCCTGAATATAAAAGTTACCAAACTGCATGGAACAAATCACTACCCCAACACTGCACAGCGGTTTAAATGCGGGCTGCTTTCCACTCAGCATTTTACCACTAACAATATCAGCAAAGGCTAATTCAAAATTACTGTCATCATGTGTTCAGAGATACATTTATAACAGTGTATGTATAATGCTGAATAAAGGTACTGCCCCATGCATCTGTGAAAGGAGGCCTGAAGCTGTTGTGAACAATTAAAACATTTGCCTTTGTCATGCATCTGTCCTGTTGAGAGGATGGAGACAATTTTGCACAAAAAGATGTCAGACAGCTATAAGTTTCAGTCCTGAGTTGTGAATTTACATCTATTATGTATAAGCTGAGCCAAGCTGAGATGGTAGCCAGTCAGTCCTACCTATCCGTTACAGCTAAGGATGTGTCACCTGTCTCTTCCTGTCCCATATGGTTTCCACTGACTAACATTACAGCTGTACCTCCTGGCTACAGAGCAGATAACACCACAGTGTGTGTACACACATGCACTTTTCTGTCTGACAGGTGTTTTCGTGCAGCATGAAGAATGTGTCCTCTGTAGCAGCACTTGCATGTGTTTCTATGGCTATGTACAACTTGTGTGTGTATGCATCAATTTTTGTCTCTAACCAGCAATAGTACAGGTTTGTGTAAACACCTGAGCAGGTAGGTATGTGTCTGCGTGAATCTATATGTGTGTGTGTTCCATGCAGTGAAGATCATATTTTTGTGTCCGTGTCACTTTACGCGAGTGTGTTCATGTATGTGCGTGTGTCTGTGTGTAAGTTTGTCTGTCTGATGAAGCTGAACCTTGGGACTGGATATCTGAGTATGTGTGTGTTTCTGTCTCACATGGGGGAACCGGGGGACGGCTGTGGTGAGAGAGCTGAGGTGTAACACCTTGTTAATGTGACAGACACAGTAAAACAGCCACAGAGGGAATGAGCTGCCGTTGTCTACTTTGCTCGATAACTTGACAGATACAAGAAGAAGCAGCAGTTCGGTTTGTTAAGCTGCTCTCGAGTCCAGTTCCCAACACACCTTACTTAGATAAGTACCTGGCACAGTGGTCTGGAAACACTATTTTAGTTAAGTGAAGCTGATCTCATTGGTGCAAATGCCTAAAGTTCTGATAAAAGATGATTACAAATGGAGAAATGGCAGACTTGAGTGGGAAGTGCAGTGAGTATTTTGGGACTGATTTAGGTCTACAACAGTTCTAGCAAGGCACCAATCGATGACGAGGGATAAATAGCCACCTTGGAGGACTGACTGCACAAAAAATTTATACTCATTTCTTGGAAATGATTGTTTGATTGCAGAAGTTCAGTAACTTTATGTTCCTGAAGATGGAGTTCAGATGTGATGTTGAGCCAGGACTATGTCTGATAGTCGTTTCGTGGTGGGGCACAGACACCTCTGGTACAGGTTTTGACATTAGAAATGGTCACAGATTCATCAGATAGTTTGTTTAAAAATAAAGGGAAATGTGCCCTTTCAGTCTTCTTTTCTAATGTATGCCAGTTTCTACCTCAGTCATCTCCCCCACCTCTCTCCCTTTTTCTAATGAGGCACAGTGAAACATAGTGTTGATTTATAATGTGAGGAATGACCAATCCCATCTGATCCAGAGCATTAGCTTCTGTTATGGATAGATATGAACACTCCAGTATTAAACATCTATTATTAGTTTTGCTATATCCTAACATATGATAGTAAGCACTACAGTACTGTAAAGACATAATATAACGCACCTGTCCAGATCTCCTTACACTTTAAATAAATTTCTCACAGGTGGACATTATTTCCTATAATCCTTGTCGGTTCCTTGTCTCCTTGATCACTAACAGGCTTATAAATATAAGGTTTAAGGTTCTTTTGCAGAAAGTGTTTATATAATAACAGCAAACACAGTCAACAAAAACAACAAAAAGTAATTAGGACATGATCCATGATCATATGCACATGCATATATGAATGAACATACAGGGTGTATATTTCTTAATGTTAAACTTGACCTATCTTGGTGACTCTCCCTAGTGTGACGTTACAGCGTTGATTTATGTCACACAATGTGAGACACTGTTGTGTTTTTTGAGGGGGGGAATAAAACTGTCACCAAAGCGACTGTAAATGTTACTGTGGTGCATATATAGACATTCAGATCTAGTTTTGCTTGATTTTCATGCACATTTATTCACTGTGGTTGCCAACCTGCAATTTGCTCTTAAAAAATGTTTTATGTTCACCCTAGTACCGTTGCAAGTATATATTTAGGATAGTCTTTAAAAAGCACAACTACATCCATGCTAGCAGTTCTACAGGGTGGTGCTTAAGCACAGTTGTATTTTGAGCTAATATATTGGAAATAAAAATGGAAACATGCTGATGTTTAGTAGGTATGGTTTGCCATGTTTATTATCTTACATTAGCATATTAGAGGGCTAAAATATTCCAATTTCCACTCATGACAAAGCATATCTAGAGGCTGATGGGAATGTCACAATTTGCTGTCATAAAAAAGACGTTTAATTTTAATCTTGATTGACTGACATTTAGAGATTTCAAAACAAACAAAAAGACTGGTGTTTCTTACCAAGCAGGATCAGTAAAAGAAACTTCATTAAATCAATCAGTGTGTTAGTTTTCTAAGAAAGGAGCCTGTGGCTCAGACCACAGAGAGTTGGTGCTGTAATGACTTCCTGATAGATGGGATTTTTTCCACATACTACCAAACTTCCCAACAACAATTACAAAAATGGATCAAATCAACTAACAAACAGCAAAACAAGTAACTGGTCCCAAAAGCAGGTACTTGATTATAAACCTAATGGAGACATCACAAATTTGAATTGATGAGGGTACTAGATTAAGATTTAATAGCGATCTATTGGATAGTTGATGAGACAATTTACTCAAAGTCACATGTCAACCTCACTGTGACCAGAGATGAAAAGCTCTGTGATTGATTGGGATTAAAGTTGTGCCAAAGCAAAATGTTTTTGAGGTGTTAAAAAACTGAGCAGAACAATTTTAATAAACACAGATGATGAGCTATTAATGCACACAGCTTTCTCATTTGTTCCCTCACTCTGTCCATTACTTTATTCTACTGCTTATATGCCAATTTAAAAAAATTTTTTTTGTCCTGTGCCTATAGCATTCTGTATATCAGGTATCAAAGTCAAATTTAAATCAATATGTTCTGGTGAAATGACTTGTTTTGACTGCTAAACACAAGAAGTAGCTCAGACAGAGAGATAATGTGGCTGAGTGTACCTGATAGACGTGGTAGGCGTTGGCAGCTCTGCCTTGCAGGAACACGGAGGGGATCCACACGTTGATGAGAGCGCGATGAGTCCTGAGTGACACAAACAAACTGTTCTCACCACCGTCTTCATTACCATCATCATTATCATTATCACTAGCAGCAGCAACATTAACAGTGTGTCAGCACTGTGTTTGGACAGCTACCATTGTTTGCAGTTCACTCTGGTAAAACACCTGAAAATCTAATTTGGTCATAAACTCGGAGTGAATGGATAAAAGTGGAAAAGTTTTCTAGCTTTGCTCACAGATAAATTTGAGAAAGAATAACTTAGACTGAAGATATTTCATGTGTATAAGTAGTTCCTTTTTCAAGAAAGGAGAGAAACTTCAAAGGTGAGACACTAATACAAAACTATGGGAGGAGGGAGAAGGAATGAGAGGAAGACATGTTGGACGCAGATGCTAGAGGCGTAGAAAAAAAATAGAAGAGAAATATTCTTACGTCTCAAAATCTGACAGGCTGGGGTCATCTGACGTCTGGCTTAAATCACCTGGCACCTGGAAAAAAAATGAGTGTGAGGAAAAATGGTAGAGACATTAATTTTACGTGCAGAACAAACTCCTACACAAAAATCTCATCATATATACACAAAAAAGCACCGCGTCTGTATTCGACCAATGTAAGGGGTTGTGTGTGTGTGTGTGTGTGCGCATTCATCAAGTATGCATGCCTCCAGGTTTCTGAAGTAACCACATTAAATGTGCTACACGTTGGCCTTGTGGATGAGAAATAGTGTGTGTGTGTATGACTGTGTGAAAGAGAAGAGACAGCACCTACACTGCTACCCAATATGTAACAACATACTGACATGCCACAACCTGAGAGACAATGAATAACCTAGACATACACCGCATACCCATGCATTAATACACACAACGTGTTCTTGTGATTCATACATACAGCATACAATTATTGTATAAACATTATTAATGTTCTAATACTATTCAATTTACTGCTATTGTGCAATGTGCAAACATTTGGACAAATTTGATTTTGATGCTTTGGCAATTTTGTCTCAACACTTTCATGCCAGTAAAGGCCCTGTGAATTGAACTGAATTGAACTGAGATGGAGAGAGTGTACTTGTATTACTCGTGTTGTGGGGGCCTAAATCTATTTATAAAGTCATGTTGCTGGGATAAAGCAAGTCCACAAAACATAAATCATTACATTTCATGGTGTGACAGCTTGGTTTTGATAAGGTTACGGTCGGGCAAGTAGTGCTTATATTTAAGGTTAGGGTAAGTCTCTAGGGAATCAATGCAACTTAATGTAATGTTGTAAGTGTAAGTGTTGAGAACATGATATGTGTGTGTCTTCCCCCAACCTGTCTCACCCAGAGCTGGCCTGTCAGCTTCTCAGATCTCCCAGAGAGGCTATCTAAACCTGAGCAAATACACTGTCACCACAGCCACTGAAATTGGGCCTCCAGTCTCCAGGCTTTGATCAAACCCTCCAGAGTCACACACAAACACACACACACACAGAAGGTAACAAGGCAATAGAAGAGCGAGACGAAGAAAGGGATACAGTGAGGCAGGAAAGTGACCCAGGTTTGGTCATCTGCAGCAGCTCTAAGGAGTTGGAGGCATGCAGCACTCAAGAACCAGAGACAGACACACAAAAAACATGCACACACAAACACAGAGCAGTCCAGCAAAGCAGGGCTGAAGCTCAGGGATAAGAAGTCCTATCTGCAACCTGGGGCTCCCTTCACTGAAGCTGTACCAACTCAGACTGTGGGCAGTCTGTACTTTTGTGTTTGTGTCGAGACGGCTTTAGGCTCTCCTGAGCATGACCAGATGTTGGTAATCTCAGTGTTTTATGTTACTGTAGAGGAGCACTTTGAAAGTAAAGAGAAAGAGTAAAGAGGAGTAAAGAGAAAAAGTAGCTTTGTTTGTATACCCTTTAACAAGAACAACGGAAACTTAGTATTAAAATCGACAGCCATCAACATCAAGAGAATGTCTCCTGCAGAAAATCAAATCTCACCAACAGAAAAGAAGATAATGATTATTGTCAGTCACTGACCGTTGGGAAAAATGAGCAGAGGGATGGATAAACACACAGGAAGAAATGGAGATGAAAAACAAACTAAATCAGTAGGAGAGTCAAAGAAGGCAAAAACAGAAAACCTGCAGAGAAATCAGATGAGACAGGATGCATTTGTGATTGTGTGCGTCTCCAGCCACTCACCGGTCCTCTCAGGTCAATGAGCTCCTGTCTCATGTGGACTATGAGGTGGTCTTTGGCCATGAGTGAACGGTACAGGCGCTCATTAAACTCTATCAACTCACCGTGCATCTCAGCCACCTGAAAGAAACACATACAAACAGAGGAACAAAACACAACACGCCACTTGAATTAATCAAAATGTTCAGCACTGGTCTATAGGACACAACTATGAACGATATAAAAGCATTTAAACATCATGTATAGAACCAGACAATTCAAAAAATACAATTGTCAGTTTATGTTGATCACACAAAAGGCAAAAAGCACTCCAGGTGAGATGTAATGGATGAGGACAGCAAGACAATTTCTACCAGAGACAGGAGAGATGGAGGGAGAGAGGGGTGAAATCAGTTCATATCCTATGCATTCTCCTTCCTGCCTGCTATTCAATTGTCATCAGCTCTAACTAACCTTGACATGGTGTTATTCTGTGTGTATGTGTGTTCACGCAAATATGGGCAAGCTATCTGGTGTGTGTGCATGTGTGTGTATGTGTGTGTGTTCCTCAGCCTGTCTGCCTAACCAGGCTGGATACTGTGGACAGGTCCTCTGTCAGGAGACTGATAGCTGTGACACACACTGTGCTGTATGGAGGACACCTGCTGTCACAGCCACTTCCAAAGAGCGCTGTTGCCGGCTGACAGGTGAGCTGAGCATCACTACTGCTCCAGTGCCGACCTTCATACATTAACTTATCCCCATTCCATTTAGAAGCCCACACACTGCTATAAAGAGAAGGGGAGGTTTCTTGTGTAATAACAACAAGAGTGTTGATGATCATATTAAGCTTGAATTTCCCTGAATACTTTACAAAATACCTTTCATGTCAAAGAAGATTTCTGTTCTCACACCAGGCAGCATATATGAAAAATGTGATATTACCATAAGACCACAGTGAAAAGAGCAACAGGAAAACAAATGAGCAGCATGGTTCGCTTCAAATAAAGGCTACACTTAAAGCAGCAGGAATTTTAAACTGCCACCAAAAAACTACTTATTCAACTCTAAAATAAAATATTGCAGCTTTATTGTGAGAGTATGAGTGACACTGCAACAACATTCACACAGTGCTTTTGATATTGTTTGGGCTGCAATCTTTGTTGCCTCTGAGGACAACAATTCTACCTTTTTTCATTTAACCCATCTTCAACCAGGTGAGATCTACTGAGGATGCAGACCTCTTTTTCAAAAGGTGGCCGTTTAAACTTTAGTTAATTTATCTACCTTAAGGGCAGGTTTAAATGTTTTCAAGTCAGTTTTTTTTAATGGTTTATGACATACCGATTGGCATTAAAGTGGCATTGTTGTGCTTTCCCTTATTTTCTGCCATGTTTCAGACATATTTTTCTACTCTTGGCTCTGTATGATGCCAGTGAGAGTGCATATCACCAATTTGGTTATCTCAGAAACACATCTGTAAATATAAGCACAGCAGCCTCACCCACATGCTGTTTAAACCTTGTATTTGCAAGAAGCAGGTGATCAGAAGAAAGCTGGCTTATAATGAGTTAAAACAGCTTGTTTTAAACAGTGGATGAATTGATGGACTGCACCAAAGCCTAGCATAAAAATAATTAGGATTATTTTGAACAATGAATCATAAAAATCTACTCTATTCCCAGAATAAAAATATGGAGCTGGAAATGAGCACAATAGGTCCCCTTCAAAAGAGAATGGCTGTAAATCTGCAAACTTTCTTTGTTGGGGGTAGTTCCTCCCAAAAATCCCTGCACTGATTGTTAAAAAAACCTCTGTCAATGAGGTAAGTATGTGATACCGGCCAAGAAAATGTCTCACACATACCCAAAAAACCAAGGCGTTTTTAGGCCAACCATCTTTAGATATTAAACAAACATGCTAATTAGCTTTAGCTATTACATTTTCTTACTTTGCCGATTTCCCTCCCAAGCTGTAGGAACAAAGAAAGAGTTTTTCCCTTTTAGGGGAATTTTTGGTAAAGAATCTTTTATCAAGTACAGGGATTGTAAATTTTGTCCACCAAGAGTCCCCCTTCACAACTACTATGGGCAGATGGAAAATTGCAGCAACCAAAATCTGACTTTAAATTTCTCAGCTTTTTTTGGACATGTAAAAGATGTGTAATACAGACTTGGGAAAAAATGTGAATTCAATTCAATTTCAATTCAATTTTATTTGTACAGCGCCAAATCACAACAACAGTCGCCTCAAGGCGCTTTATATTTTAGGGTAAAGACCCTACAATATTAGACAGAAAAGACAGGAAACCCCAACAATCAGACGACCCCCTATGAGCAAGCACTTGGCAACAGTGGGAAGGAAAAACTCCCTTTTAACAGGAAGAAACCTCCGGCAGAACCAGGCTCAGGGAGGGGCAGCCATCTGCCGCGACCGGTTGGGGATGAGGGGAAACAGAAGAGAGCAGAGGGAGACAGGACAAAAAGGCACACCTATAGGAGAGAGACAGAGTTAATAATAGCTAATGACTAAATGCAAATGGTGTATAAAACACATGGAGAGTGAAAAGAAGTGAGGAAGAGGAAGT